>SZWC01025414.1:20150-33329 GCA_023375785.1 Penium margaritaceum
AGGTCTCAGCAGGGTCCTGGACAGGAGTCGCCAGATCGCTGACGGTCACATGACAGCAAGCAAGGGACGCGGACGCGGTGGAAGGGGGCGCGAAACGAGACTGCCAATTGTCAAGCCACGCAATGTCGTCAAGGAGTGGGGTGGAGGAGTCCACGGGAGACGATGAGACAGACGAAGAGACGGGATAGGACCGCTGCTCAGACTCAGTCATGTAGGGCTGGGCAGGAGGGTAGGAAGTGACGCAACCCCCACTTCCCTGGGGAGGAGGGCGAGGCAGGCCAAGCTGGAGCGCGATGTACTGCTCCAGCTGACGCTCACGGGAGGATGGCCCGGGAGTGTAGGCAGAGTGCGGAGTCACAGCGCCGGAGCCCAGGTAGTAGGAAGAGTGGGCCAGCGAAGGAGGCGGAAGCGCCGACGGATGTGAGAAGTACTGCTGCTGCGGGGGTGTCTACAGGACAGGCGAAGCTGTCGGATTCGTCGAGCTACTGGACGAGGTCAGAGTATTAGGGCCAGCAATAGCGACGGCGGCAGAGGCGAGACGGCGCTCCCGCTGGCGTCGCAAGGTTGCGATGACGTGGGCCTTGTCCGTCGGCAGAGGGCATGTGTACCACCCGTGTCCAGGCCGACCACAGTTGTGGCAGACCGATTCACCACCGTTGGACCCGGTCGACGACTGCTGCTGCTGCTGTTGCGTCGGACCCTTGCCTTTTCTGTTCGTGCGCTTCTTCTTTGTTCTCGACAATGATGAGGTAGCTGTTGCGGGGGAGGCGACGGCCTCGGAGGCAACGGCAGGGGAGGCGACGGCCACGGAGGCATCGGCAGGGGAGGCGACGACAGGGGATGCAAGCGCCTCCATGCGATGGAGCTGGGACTCCTGTCGAGCTTCCTCAACACGGAGGAAGAGCTTGTACGCCCAGGGCATGAGGGTGCCCTGGGCCGCCATGGTGGAGAGGACGTCCTGGGGGTAGTGTACGAAGACGTCCGCGTACGCGCTGGTGGCGCCGCGCTTGATGGTGAGAAGCGCGGACAGAGGGGGCGGAGCGGATGTGCCGAGACGTCGAAGGATGTCCTCTGCCCGCTGCCAGTAGGCAGTGACCGCCTCGGTCTCCCCCATGTGCAGGGAGTTGAACTCCCGGAGCAGACGACTGATCTCTGCGTCGCTGGACAGGCGATGGGGCTTGGTGAGGACATGCCAGGCGGCGGCCGGGTCTGGAGGGACGTCAGTGGTGAAGTCGCCGAGGAAAGACTCGAGGGCCAGGCGGGACGCCGGAGGGGCGACTGGGACTAGGGCACGAACGACGCGACCAGCGTCATACAGCTGGTCGGCCTGGGTGGAGTCATAAGAGAGGGTGTAGTACATCCATAGACCCTCACCTTGCGCCCAGATCCGGAAGCTGAGCTCCCAGCTCCGGAACTGCTCGCCGGCCTGAAGCGGCGGCGGCGGCGTCTCAAAGTCCTTTTGCCTACGGCCGGCACCCAGAGTGGGGCCAAGGACGGAGGTCACTGTCTGCCGCTGGCGCTGAGTCTGCTGCTGTGCCAGATAATATGTGGCAGCAGACACAGCCGGGCTGGCGTGTCCTAGAGGGACGAACGACGGCAGCACATTGGTGGCAGGCTGGGAGAGTGGTGGCTGTAGCGCGACAAGCTGCTGCGTCAAGGCGGCGAGCTGGTGCTGAAGAGCCACGATGGGGTCAGGGTCGCCGCCGACAACACCAGTGGGCTGCTGTGGCTGCAGCGGCTGCTGTGGCTGCAACGGCTGCTGCTGCTGTTGCTGCTGCTGCTGCTGCCGCTGCTGCTGCTGCAACGGCAACCGCTGTTGTTGCTGCTGCTGCTGTTGTTGTTGCTGCTACTGCTGCAGCGGTTGCTGCTGCTACTGCCGATGCTGCAGTTGTTGTTGTTGCTGCTGCTGCTGCTGCTGCTGCCGCTGCTGCTGCTGCGGCGACTGGTGCTGCTGCTGCAGCTGTTGTCGCTGCTACTGCTGCCGCTACTGCTGCTGCCGCTGCTGCTACTGCTGCTGCGGCTGCAGCGGCGGCTGCTGCCGCTGGTGCAGCTCTTGCTGTTGCAGGCGCCGCAAGAAAGGGGAGGTAGGGGTCCCTCCCTCAGAGGAGGACCCCTCTGTCTCGTAATTGTCAGCCATGGTGTGTCCGAAGCCCCTTTTTTTTCTGGTTTTGTTCTTCTTTGGTGTTGGGTGTGTGCTGTTGATGTCAACAGTGACGTCCGCCAAGGATGGCGGACGTTAGCAGAGTCTCCTGGTGGCCTCCTGGTTGTTTTTTGTCTTTTTTTTGTTTGTCTGTGGTTGATGACGTCAACAGGAACGTCAGCGGACGGCCGTTGACGTCAGCAGTGGTGGGCAGCTACTGTTGATGCTGCTGCTGCAGCGGCTGCTGCTGCTGCCGCTGCTGCTGCTGCTGCCGCTGCTGCTGTTGCTGCTGCTACAGTCGCTACTGCTGCTGCTACTGCTGCTGCTACTGCTGCCGCTGCTGCAGTTGCTGCTGCTGCTGCTGCTGCTACTGCTACTGTCGCTGCTGCTGCTACAGCTGCTGCTACAGCTGCTGCTGCTGTTGCTGCTGCTGCTGCAGCAGCGGCTGCTGCTGCTGCTGCTCTTAAGCAAAAGGGGGGGGGGTGTCCCCGTTTTCTTTGTTTGTTTGTTTTTCTTTTCTGTTTTGCCTTGCTCGCTGCTCGCTGAGGGCAGCGAGCTGCTTGCAGCGAGCAGCCCGCTGCTCGCTGCTCGATGCGAGCAGCTCGCTGCTCGCTTCGAGCAGCGGGCTCGCAGCTACAGCAGCTGCTGCTACGGGCTGTTGCAGCTGCTGCTGCTGCGGGCTGCTGCTGCTGCCGCTGGCTGCTGCTGCTGCTGCCGCTGGCTGCTGCTGCTGCTGCCGCTGGCTGCTGCTGCTGCTGGCTGCTGCGTGCAGCTGCTGCTGCCGGCTGCTGCTCGCTGTAGCGGCTGCTGCTGCCGGCTCCTGCTGCTGCGGGCTGCTGCTGCTGCAAGCTGCTACTGTTGCGAGCTGCTGCTGCTGCCAGCTGCTGCTGTATGCTACTGCTGCTGGCCGCTGCTGCCACTGCTCGCCGCCGCGGCATGCTGCTGCTGCTGCTGGCTGCTGCTATCAGTCACACCTAAGGGCGTCGCCGTGTGCGTAGTCGTCAGCAAGGGCCTGACGTGGTCGGCCGCTCACCTCCTTGCGTCCAGCGTGGGGGTCAGTGCTGCCGGAAAAAATCCGGCAGCATTTCCCCTTGCCCAGTGGCCGTGGGAAAAATTTTGACGCCGCCACCAGGCGGGTCAATGCTGCCGGGATAAATCCGGCAGCATTTCCCCTGCACTGGCGCGTATGGAGGTCCGCCGACGTTGTCTGGCACCTGTACGTCAGTCTTCTGCTGCTACTGCTACGCTCTGGCTCTGATACCAAAACAGAAACTAGGCAGCAGGTTAGGGCAACAGCGTTGTTGATGTAACGTGCGGGCTTCCACGCTCGTTGCTTAAGTCAGCTGCCCCCTCAGTCTGCTGCTCTAGAGTCTAAGTCTGGAAACTCTGGGTTTGTTACTCAGAAGTGCACGCGCCGGTGTTAGCGCCAGAAAACAGCTGGAAACTGATTATAACTGATTAGCAATGAAGAATGAGACACAATGGGAGACCCCTCGAAGAACTAGCCCCCCCCCCCCCCCAGCTCTGTAATGATTGTTACTCAGTTCACCAGCCAATCAGAAAATAACTATTTTCAGGCTGGCAGGTTTTCTCGGTGAGTCCTGCAAGACAGCCGACAGCCCAAAACCCGGGCGTTGTCCGTTTGGCCTGAAAACTGGACCATACCATAACATCAACACTGCAAACGCAGCCGTGCGGTCAGAATCAACTCGAAAAATAGTAGCGAGTTATGGCTGCCTGAACCCAGGCAGTGCCCACGATAGTTTATGCTGCCGACCAGGGCCATGCAACATGCAACAAGGACCCTAGGCAGCGCATGACGACGCAGGCGCGACAGGACGCGCTGGACGCATGCAGACAGCAACTGCGGTGGCAGCAACCGCCGGCAGCGCGATCGCCGAGGAGGCGTGCCGATGGAGCTGATCACGTCGCCGGAGAGAGGAGACTCCAGCGAACTGCGAGAAGACGTCAGCGTGCGTCGGCTCCACCGGATTACACTTCATCAGCGTCGAGTCTCGCCGTCAGTGAACTGCACGCCGATGTACACAAGCCGGGAGGACACAACAGAGCACAATGAGCGCAAAAACCAACTTGCTCAAACAGCCTCGAGCATACCCACTTCCTGACCCACTTGTCCACGAACCCAGTTTAGACCTAAACTATACCTGTCTAAGCTATCACCTAGCTCACATGCAAGACTAATCTAGGTCATCAAACCACTATAGTTCACACACAAGGAAATATAATCCGGATCGTCTTGAGACACGATACGATACGGGCAACCACCACGTGTAGAGAGTGAGGAAGTGTACCCGGTGGCCGTTTACAGCCGCTCAGCAGATGCCGGGCTCGCGTCTGCTCCCCCAGTCTTCCGTGCCCTCCACCTCATCAGGAGTCTGCAAGGCAATGGACGTGAGCCGAGAGGTCACAGTAAGCTGTATGTACAATATCACTCCCCCATGACCCCACGGCGAGCAAGACAAAATTGATGCAAGTAACGGCACAAACACAGCGATGGTGAATGACGATAGACATAGCTCAAGAGCACAGGTCAATCCATAGTACAGGCAGGGTGCAATCCCTCAGAACGTACAGCCGCAAGAAACTTCGTACGACTGATGGCCTTTGTCAGAAAATCAGCCCGTTGCGAGTCGGTGCCGACCCACACGACCTGAACCTCACCTCGATCCACCAGATCTCGGATGTAATGGTACTCGATGTTGATGTGCTTCGTGCGTGCATGAAACACACCAGAGTTCTCCGTGCTGGCCTTTGCGCTTTCGTTGTCGCATCGAAGCACAACGGGGGGCATGGACTGACGTAGTTCACGCAACAGACGAACTAACCACACACTCTCGGTTGCGCCAGCACCCAAAGCTACATACTCTGCTTCGGCGGTGCTACGAGCGATATAGCCTTGCTTGCCGCTGCGCCACGAAACAGCAGTTCCTCCAATGAGGAAGATGTAGCCAGTGCGGCTCTTGCCGTCTGGACTCCATGCCCAATCACTGTCTGTGTACCCGTCGAGAACCACAGAGGCCTGCCCACGGTAGTGAAGTCCGATCCGCGCGGTGGACACGACGTACCGAACGCACCGGAGGGCAGCCTCCAAAACCCGCGTGCGTGGTGCCTGTGAGAATTGTGCGAGTAGGTTGACAGTGAAGGCTATGTCCGGCCGTGTCGTCATGGCCAGGTACATGAGCGAGCCGATGACGCGCAAGTACAGCGTCACGTTGACTAGCTCCCCCAGCTCTGCTGGCTCAGTGACCCTCAGAGCGTCCTGACCGTCAGGGGTGATCGGGGTCGACGCCATGCGTACGCCGCTAAGTAGCTCGGCGAAGCGCTCCCCGAGAGTTAGAGCGTACCGCTCCTGATGGACCAGGAGCGTCCGACGAGCGCGATCACGCACAATCTGCATGCCCAGAAACACTGTAGCCTCTCCCACATATTTCATTTTGTATGTCGATTGCAGCACTCCCTTGGCTGCTTCGATAGCCTTCAGATTGGGCGAGGCGATCAGAAGGTCGTCAACGTAGACCAGGATGGCCGTGAGTGGCGCAGGAGTCTGGGAGACAAAGAGCGATGGGTCTGCCTCGCTTTGAGCATAGCCGGCTTGTAGGAGTGTGCCTGTGATCTCCTTGCTCCAGCACCGGGGCGACTGCTTCAAGCCGTACAGAGCCTTCCGCAGCCGCCACACACAACCACTGCCATCCCCGAACCCTGGGGGCTGAGCCATGTAGATCTCTTCGTCCAACTTCCCATGCAGAAATGCGTTGTTGACGTCCATCTGGTGGAGTTCCCAGTCGTGCTAGGCCACCTGGGACAGCAGACCCAAGGCCGTGGTCGTGCGTCCAACTGGTGCGAAGGTCTCAGTGAAGTCGATCCCTTCCACCTGAGAAAATCCCTTCATAGTTAGTCACGCTTTGTAGCGGTCGACCGAGTTGTCGGGCTCCAGCTTTTTCCGTAAAACCCACTTGGCCTGAACGGCCTTGCGTCCGCGTGGCAGGTCTACAAGCTCGTACACCCCTTGTTCATCGATGGCCGCCAACTCAGCCTCACATGCTGCGCGCCAGAGTGCCGCATCGGGCCCATTAAGGGCCTGACGCAGTGTGCTGGGGTCTGGTGTCACTCCCACCACACAGGGATCTGGGGCGACAGCGGCTCCACTGCGCGTGGCCAAGGCATAGGCCGCAGATGGAGGGCCAACAGTGACGGTGGACTCTGCGGAGTCCACTGCAAGTCGTCGCTCGTGAGCAATGAGCACGAGGCCTGTATCGCAGCCAGGGTGAACTTCAGTGAGCCCTTGCGCGCTGAGACCTAGGACCCTCGTGCCGAGATCCCCACTGCGAACGCTGCGAGTAGGACGTGGGCAAAGGCGCCCACCCTCACCTCGTCTGTACGGCTCCGGAGGGGACGCAACTGGGACAGGAGGTGGACACGCACCGGCCACCAACATGATTGGCGACGTGTCGGGTGCCAGGGCGTCGACTGGGGAGACGGAAGGGGGTGACGACACAGGCGATTCGACTGGCCGTGCTGGCGACGCAAGCGGTGACGACACAGATGACACAGGGGCGTCTGCACGTGACGTAGGTGTGGACGACGCAAGCGGCGCTAGGGACTCAGCGGGTGACGTAGGCACCGGGGAAGCAGGAGGGGCTGACGACACAGGTGCCGCAGGCGGGAGAGGCGGCGTAGGCAGCGCAGGTGGTATGGACATCGCAGGCGAGCCATCTGATGGGTGGGACGGACCAGTAGCGTCCATGGTGACCGGGGCTGCGGCATCGATCAGCCCACCCTTCCCCGCGCGAGGGACCACACCACACTCAGGGGAATGCGACTACGGAGTGCCGCTAGCCGGTAGGTCACGAAAGGAGAGACGCTCAAAGAAGAGCGCGTCTCGAGACTCGACAATGCGCCGCCGACTGGGGTCCCAGAAGCGCCAAGCTTTGGAGCGCAAGGCCACGCCCACGAACGCGCAGACGCGACCGCGGGGGGAAAATTTGGTCCCTTGCTGTTCTGGTGTAAACCAGACGCAGGCAAGAGATCCCCAGACACGGCGCCCATACCAGAGTTGGTATGGGGTGTGTGTGTTGGGGAGGGGGCCATGAGGGATCCGATTCTAGACCCATGTCATGTATGCCATGCCCTCGAAAGCGAATGCTTCCGGCATGCCGCTGTCCACCCGCATGGAGCGAACCGCATCTTCCATGGTGCGGTTCCAGCGCTCCGACACGCCATTCTGCTGGGGCGTAGCGGGGGCAGAGAGGTTGTGAAACACCCCCACTTTGGCAAAATACCGGTGTAGGTCCCCCATGAATTCACCACCCCGATCAGAGCGGAAGTTTTGGAGGGCATGGCGAGACTGGCGTTCGGCCATAACGAGCCACGTGCGCACGGCGAGTGCAGCATCGCTCTTCAGGCGTAAACTGAAGATCCACCGCATGCGGGTGAAGTCGTCCGTAATTGTGAGGACGTATCGCCCTCTGTCATCCTAGAACTCCACGGGGAGGGGTCCCAGAAGATCAGAGTGAACCAACTCAAGGGGCTTTAGAGCCGGTGAGTCGGACAGAGGGTACGTGGCCCGGTGCATTTTACCTTGAGCGCAGTGCAGGCAATCAGTTTTAGGCGGCGCCTCGAAGGACGCTGCGTCAAGACTGAGTGCAGGTTGTGTGCGAATCAGACGATCAACAGCGTCTAGATGGACATGACACAAGCGTCTATGCAGTAGGCGCTGGTGCTCAGGCGACAGAGTGCCCGTCACAAACACCCACGCAGCGGGGGATGTCGTGACGGGGGTGGACGTGGGGCAGTCAGAGACATGGTACAAGTCTCCAACTGCCTTGCCACGAAGCACTACTTCAGCGGTTGCACAGACAGAGACAGTGGCATCCTCACCAATGAATGCGACGCTGAGACCCATCCGTGTGCACGCACGTCCAGACAACAGGCTGAGTTCTAGATCAGGCACATACAGCACGTTGGAGATGTAGAATGGCCCTGACGGCCCATGGAATTGCACCACACCCTCACCCTGGACAGGCACCTCATGCCCAGCAGCCGTCCGCACAGACCGCACAGAGCCAACAGGACCAACCACAACAAAATCACGGCGGTGACATGTCATGTGATGTGTGGCACCTGAATCTAGGATCCAGGTGGCATCCGTCACACGCTCTGGCGAAGTGACAGAACAGCGTCCGACAGTGCACGCAGTAGACAGGGGTTGCTCTGCAGATGACTGCTGAGCTACAAAGGCGACACGGACTTGCGACGCATCAAGCCATGACAGGTCATCGTGACCTGTGCAGACTGCGGCGAAGACAGCGGACAAACCAGCATCGTCACGTGCAACAAACGACTCCACAGACTCAACAGCGCACTGTGCTCCACCACCACCATCCCGACTGCACGACACGGACTCAACAGACTCGACGGTGAGACCCCTCGGCTCAGTCAATGCACTCGCACCTCCCTGAGTGGAAAGCCGTAGGAGCTGACGGAGCTCGGCGATGTCGCGGGCCTGCGTCGCAAGCTGCTGCTCCAGAGGTGACAGGTCGCCGGCATCGTCGGCAGCTGCTCCTGCTGCTGATGTGAATGTCACATCGGTCGCTGCTGTGGAATGCGCGGATGCGCGCTCACACTCCCGGGTGGTGTAACTGTCCTCCTGCCGATAGGCGGGAGGGTCGGTCTCGAACCACTTGGGAGGCTTCGCCGTCGGCAAGGGTGCCGGGGTGGCTTGGTCGAGCGACAGAGACAGGGGATCTTCCCGCAGTCCGAGACTCAAGCGGAGTAGCTGGTCCTCTAAGGAGGCTGGGTCTGTGCTGACCCTGAGTGTGTCGCTTGGGCCTGCGCCGCCGCTCGGTGTTGATCGCCAGGCCGAGCGGGTCCGACGACGTTTTTCCAGTTGTGCGAGACGAAGGCGTAGCATGCCTTCCTCGTCACTAGCATCTGAGTCCGACTCGGGGAGGTTGTCGGACGGTTGAGCATCGAATGCTCCTAGAGCTGCATCGACATGAGCTGCAACTGCACTTTCGACCGTCATCTTGCCCTTTCGTACATCGTCGCGGAGTAGCTGTTGCTGCTGCTCTTGCTGCTGCTGCTGCTGCTGCATCTGGTGCTGCTGCCGCTGCTGCTGCTGTTGCTGCTGCTGCTGCAACTGCTGTGGCTGGACTGCATCTTGAAACAGCTTGAAAAGATCAGCCATTTGCTTGGCCGTCTGTTCAGCCTGCTGAGCCTGCTGCTCACGCAGCTCGCGCGGGCCATGTGCCCGTGAGCTTGGGCTAGACGGGGGTTCGTCCTGCGTCACGACGGGTGTGCTGCCAGCCACGCCGGAGCCGTCAGCACTAGCATCCGTAGTGGAGCTGGTACTACCAACTCCGACAGGCGCGTCCTTCGGCATGGAGCCTAGTGGAGTGCTGCAAGTGCGTTTTGCTGCCATTGGTGCTGCTGTTGGGTGACAGTCGCTGCCGAAAGAAAATTCGGCAGCGTTTACCCTGCCCCAGTGGGCGTGGGAAATCTGGGAGGGGCTGTTGGGGACCGCCGTGTGTACCTGAACCACCCCCACCCAGCCCAGGAGTAGAGGGGAACCCAGCCAGAAGGGGGAGGGGAATACCAGAGAGTAGGTCTTGATGGCAGGGTGTCGTTGCTGCTGCCGTCGCTGCTGTTGCTGCTGCTGCTGCTGCACGCTGCCGTGGCTGTAGATGCTGCTTTGTGCAGCAGGCGTCACCCCACCTGCGGCTGTTGCCAACTCCCGCAGCCTATGGCTGCCGGTGCTGCTCGCTGCTGCAGGCCACCGCCGCTGCAGTTGTTACTCCATGCAACTGCAGCCGGCGCTGCGGCTACGTAGCTGTCACGACGGCTGTGCAGCCGTCACTGCGGCTGCTGCCCAATACCGCAGCCGCTAGCTGCGGTTGCCGCCCGCTTCTGCACGCTGCCGCCGTTGCGGCTGCTGCTTCGCGCAGCTGCCACGTGTGTTGCAGTAGCGCAGCCGTCACTGCGGCTGCTGCCCGCTTCCGCAGCTACTGGCAGCCGCTGCCGCCCGCTGCTGTGCTGCCTCGCTGCTGCTGCCGCTGCTCCGCGCAGCCACCTCTGCGGCTGCTGCTTCTGCTCGGCTGCCGCTGCCGCTACTGCTCCGCGCAGCTGCTGCTTGGCTCAGCCGTTGCTGCGGGTGCTGATCAGCGGGTCCTCCCAGGACCGTGCTGTGCTCCTCTCACTGAGCGTGACGAGCTTTGGCTCGTCGGCTCTCATACCAAAACAGTCACCCTTGACGCCCCTTCCCTCATGCCACTGTGTTACACACTGTGGACGGATAGAGACAAACGGGAGGAAGAATGACGGCTTGTGTGTGTAGTTAGAGTCAAAACAATGAGCGAGTGAGATTTTCCTACGGGGTGGAACTCGCTAGTCGAGTCCACCCGTCGGCCGGCAAGAAGGAGCTTGCCGGCACTCGCTCAAACAGCCTCGAGCATACCCACTTCGTGACCCACTTGTCCACGAACCCAGTTTAGACCTAAACTATACCTGTCTAAGCTATCACCTAGCTCACACGCAAGACTAATCTAGGTCATCAAACCACTGTAGTTCACACACAAGGAAATATAATCCGGATCGTCTTGAGACACGGTATGATACGGGAAACCACCACGTGTAGAGAGTGAGGAAGTGTACCCGGTGGCCGTTTACAGCCGCTCAGCAGATGCCGGGCTCGCGTCTGCTCCCCCAGTCTTCCGTGCCCTTCGCCTCATCAGGAGTCTGCAAGGCAATGGACGTGAGCCGAGAGGTCACATTAAGCTGTATGTACAATATCACAGTTGGTACCGCGAATTAGCGTAGACGCTGCGTGGGTTTAGGCAGCCATAACTCCGCACTGTTGTTTTCCTACTGATTCTGACCGCACGAATGCGCTTGCAACGTGCGTATCATGGTATGGTCTAGTTTTCAGGCAAAATGGATGATGCCCGGGTTTGGGTTGTCGGCCGTCTCGTAGGGCTCACCGAGAAAACCATGCCTGCCAGAAAATAGGTCTATTTTGTGATTAGCTTAGAAACTGAGTAACAAGCTATACAGAGTTGGGAGGGGGGGGGGGAGCTGGAATTTGGAGGGCTCTCCCATTGTTGCTTATTCTTGTTTCTTAATCAGTCACTTCCAGTTTTCAGCTGCTTTCTGGCGCTAACACTGGCGCGCACATCTCTGAGTAACAAACCCAGAGCACTCATACTTTGACTCTAGAGCGGCAGACAGAGGGGGCAGCAGACTAAGCAACGAGCGTGGAAGCCCGCACGCTGCATCAACAACGCAACCGCCCCAACCTGCGCTTTAGAATAGGTTCTAGCTAGGCGCACCTTGTGCGCTCTATTGCAGCAATTCTCCATGGACCTTGTAGGTGGCAGATGACAGAATGCATGCAAACAGGTGCTGGGCAGTAGGGCAGAAATCAACTGCAAGGGTCTGACTAACACAACTCATCAACGTGTCCGGCTGCAAGCAATGTACAGAGAAAAAGAGCAACTGAGCCCTGGGCAGACTACATAGGGTCTCAGGCCTAGCTGGTGCACACCCACACGGCGCGCACAGGTGCACAAATTTCTAGCAGACCAAAACATTGGGGAAAACACAGTTTTGGGCAGAACTCCCTGCAGACACGTCAGAACGACGAGCCGTTTGAACCAGACAGGACACGTCAACATGAGCTACGTCCTGATAGGCTACAAGCCTATGTGCTATTCCACAGTAAGGATCTAGCTACGATAGATGTCTTCCGGGTGCCCGTCCAGTCGTCGGTCTTCTGCCATCGTTGCCATGTTAGGAATCTGCTCATGGATGGAGATGAGCCGAGAGGTCACTGTAAGCTATGTACGACACACAACACACTCCCCCATGACCGGAGGGCGATACACGTCCATGCACATGCAGACACTGACGTTGTACAAGACAGGACATACACGAACGCTACAGGCAGCAAGTACAACACATGCAAGATGACACATGAGGAGTCAACCTGCAACGGGAATAGGGTAGAGTCCCACGGAACAAGTAGCTGCATGAAACTTCGAACGACCCAGAGCCTTGGTTAGAAAGTTAGAGTGCTGCCAGTCAGTGCCCACATGGACGACTCGGATCTCACCACAGTCAACCAAGTCATGCACAAAGTGATGCTCGACGTTGACGTGCTTCATGTGTGCATGGATCACACCTGAGTTCTTGGCAATGGCCTCCGTGCTCATGTTGTCTCACGGAAGCACCACGGGGGGAACGGACTAACACAATTCACTTAATTGACGGACAAGCCAGACGCACTCACTTGCACCGGCGCCCAGAGCAATACACTCTTCCTCCGCAGTGATGCGTGCAATGCAACCCTGCTTCCCACTACGCCAGGACACCAAAGTGCCCCCAATGAGGAAGATGTAGCCCGTGCGGCTTTTTCCATCTGGACTCCACGCCCAGTCACAGTCTGTGTACACGTCGAGCACGACAGACACCTCCTCGCGAAAGCACAGACCGAAGCACGGAGTGGACAGGATGTAGTGCATGCACCGGATGGCTACCTCCAATGTTCGCTACCGCAGAGCCCGCGAGAACTGGGCGAGTAGGTTGACAGTGAGGGCAATGTTGGGCTGTGTTGTGGTGGCCAAGTACATGAGAGAGCCAATGACTTGTAGGTATAGCATCACGTCGACTGGCTCCCCCAGGTTGGCTGGGTTGTCCACCTTCAGGGCGGCCTGCCCTTTAGGGGTCATGGGCATGGAGGCAGTGCGGACGCAACGAGGAGGTCAGCAAAGTGCTCCCCCATAGCCTCTTCGTATCATGCCTGATGGACGTGGAGCGTGCGGCGGAAACGGTCGTGCATGATCTCCATCCCCAGAAAGACGGAGGCCTCTCCGAGGTCTCTCATCTTGTAGGCCGAGGAGAGAATGGCCTTGGCGGTGTTCACTCCTTCCAGGTCAGGCGAGGCGATCGGAAGATCGTCCACGTAAACGAGGATGGTAGTGAGCGGCGCTGGGGACTACAAGATAAACAACGATGGGTCAGCGTCA
>SZWC01025415.1:0-12860 GCA_023375785.1 Penium margaritaceum
ACACACACACACACACACACACACACACACACACACACACACACACACACACACACACACACACACACACACACACACATATACACATCATCACTGGAGGTGATTGACATGGATTAGAGCTGTCGGGTACAACACTTTGATGCACATGGAGCGCACAATGGTGGCCACACCATCAAGTTGTCGAGTGGTGGCCATAGCACCAACATCAGATTGATGGAGAGCTTGATTGTAGTGGTGTTTTGTACTTCTACATTCTAGTATGGGGCACACATTCTTAGGAGCACATGCACCACATACACTCGTGGTCGATGTGGTTTGGTTCTCTCATGTTACATGCTTTAGCTTAGTGAGCTAGGTTGTTGATCCCTCGGGACCATATGTCTGGTTTATACTTGCGTGTGAGAAACCACCTGGAGCTCACTTGCTCCGGGGGTTAGGTTCAATTTCTGGATGGTGTCCGGGCTCCACGTCAAGAGCCTTGCTTGGGTGGCCCAGTCAACTAGCACGAACCAGTTCCCTCTCTCCTTACTCACTCACTTGTTCATTTTTCTTGCTTGTTAGTATGTGAGCATGCCCAGATTCATGGTGTCGCGCCTCTTCACCTACTTTCTTTCTCGCTCACTATGACACCCTAAGCTACCTAATCGTATCAGAGCAGGAAGGAAGAATCCTTCTATGCTTACACCCTGAGGCCTTGTCAGGTCACACCCACGTTGCGGGTGATCTCGCACAAGTATCTCACGCACGTCGGCCGTGGTTGCGGCCACAACAACAACGTTTACTACAGCTACCCGCATGCACGTCGACTGAGACACGGTCGTCACCGCTGCGTCTTACGTAGTTTTCCGTGCTCACTTCACCATGGTTGTGATATTAGCAGTAGCATTATCTGCTATTGCACACCTGTTCATCTTCCGTGCTACGGCCACCGCAGCGGTGTTCCTTGCAGCCGCACCTCACTCAGCTGCCATCGAGCACCTTAGCCGTGATTACAGGCACTACTGTCCGCGCACGTGTCGGCCATGCTGTGGTCATCGCAGCTGCGTCTCACGCAGGTATCCACGCACATCTCCACCGTAGTGACAACGATAGAAACAATATCTCCCGCTGCTGTGCACACCCTCCTCGATCAGGCTACGACCACATCAGCTTTGTTCCTTGCAACCACAAGTCACTGGGCTGTCCAAGCACATCCTAGCCATGATTATAGCAACAGCTGCCTGTGCACATGTTGGCCGTGCTACGGCCATCGCGGCCGCATCCCATGTTGCAGCCCATGCGTGTCTGCCCTGCTGCTATGGCAACGCAGTAGCATCCTGCGCTTGTGCATACTCTCATCGTCCGTGCTCTGGCCACTGCAGCTGTGTTCCCCACAGCCGTACATTAGTTGGCTATCCAAGAGCACCTCAGCTGTTGTCATGGCCATTATTTCCCGTGCACACGTCGGCATTGCTGCAGCCATCACAGTCGCCGCTATGTGCTCCATCGTTATAGTCGCATCCCGCACATCTGTCCACACGCATCTCCATTGTGGCTACGGTGACAGCAGCTGCCTTCATCACAGCAGTAGCAGTTTGAGAAACAGCAGCAACACATTTTTCCGCCATCTCTCTGCTGTGTGGCTGCCTTGCAAGGCAGCCATGCACCCAGCACGCGGGCTTCTCTCTTGATACAGACCCCAGTTTTACTTCACCCACGGCCGTGCGTGAGTGCGACTGTCTTGACAACGAGATGTCATACTACAAGGTGTGGTAGAGACCTCAATGCAGCAGTCCGGAGTATCATCCCGGTAAGAACTATGATCCAGTCGAGCACTACGAGCGAAAGGACGCCTGGGTGTACGCAACCTACTGTTAATCTGCTGTCGACGACTCACTGAGAGTGCAGGACGCACAAGCCACGGGGCCACTGCGTGATCACCGGCCTCTCTAATCTCCGGTAAACCCTCCCGTTATCCATAGGACTCGTCAGCAGCGTCGACGTGGTATTCCTTGAGGAGCAACACCAGCCACTGAAGCAGTGGCACCTAGAGTATCTGCTCCATGCCGTGGAGCATCTCCAGCTGCATCCGTCAGAGAGTCAGCCGCGTTTCATTCACTTGACATATTGACTTTGCAACAGGCTGCTGTTGTTTCCGCTGCTGTCCTTGCTTCCACTTTTGCTACCACTACACGTTCTATACGTGCACCTACCACCACTGCTGCTGGCAGAGTCATTGAGACGTACACCACAGTAGTAGTTGATGAGGGTCCTCTGGCAGCAGCTGCTTTCAATGTCGTCACTCAGATTACATCCGTAGCAGACTTAGTAGCATCAGCAGCAGCGGTGGCTACAACAACATTCTCTAGTGCTATGATCTCCATCCACGCCTCCACTGCACAGGCATCAACGTTTCCCTCCTTGTCATCATCGACGGCTCATCATATTGAACTACTGGTTTCTGCAGTTGCTGCCATCTCCACTCTTACAGCCTCTACATTGTGAGGATTAGCCTGCCTTATCAATTCCACGTCTACCACCGTTGAAGTTGTGGCATCATTAGCAGCAGTTGCTTTCCCACCTTTTTTCTCTATACAGCGCCAGGCCTGGTGAGCCTGGGTTCCTCTCTTGGTCCTGCCCCTCCTATACTACATGTGCGTTGGCGTGTTCGTGCGTCCCGGTCTGTTGCCTTGCAGCAGAGTCCTGACACATCCATCACACATATCTCACTCCCACTCAGGCAAGGGGAAATCCACAAAAATATTCTCGGTAGGATCATGTCGCCGGCATCATGCCCGTTGACAACGATCAATGCATTGTACTACAAGCTGAGCTCCAACGCAAGCGCAATGCCCTGCAAGCTCCACTCATTGTGCAGTGTAATGCCGAAGAAAGCTACGCGCTAAGCAAGCTAATCAAGAGACCTTTGCACATCACATAGCTGATTTGGTTCTCAACCACCTTTAGGCCACATTGTGTGGTACGTCGTCTGCCTCTGTTGCTGCTGGCATTGCTACTGCATTTTCCACCTCACCCGCTTCCGCATCCGCCACTGCTGTTTCTACCACCTCTGATCCTCTTGTAGTCACAGCCGCCACCGGCGCAGCTCCTGCCAAAGCACTCGCATCACCAGCACAGCACAAACCTTGTTTTGACTCCACTCCATCCCATATCACTTCCACTCTCACCCTCTATTTCTCAGAGGTCCGCTTCAGTGCTTGGGCATAGGGCAAACAACTCTAGAAATACTACCACGAATTCAATCCCTTTGCCAATCCTCCTTTTGTGCCCACTGACTCTGATTCTGCCCGTGCTATGCATGCTCTCATTCGTGCTAGACCCAACGATCTCACTGATGAGATCGGATCTTATCATGCAGACGCTTCATGCTGTACATCTATTAACCCGATTGGCACTTACGTGCTGATCAAGCGTCGCACGACGGTGACTGGGCATGCATCCCAGAAACATCCTCACTGTCCAATTCAACACACTCTCGCTGTGTGCTAATGAGTTTGCTGACTCTTGTTTTGCGCGTACTCTATTCCTGTTGTATGATCTGGATAACGCCACCCGTGGAAAACTTATTGTTGTTCTCTCCATCGTCAACAGCCTCATCCCCAAACTTTGCGACATCTTCTGGGAGGTGAAAGCCTCTGAGCTTGAGCGCCTAGCCACTGTCCTTGTCCCTGTAGATGCAACACCGGGCATTGGTGCTCTTTGACAGCTCACCTCTCAACGCGTCAAACATTGGTGGACCTCTCTATAGAACAAGCGCATCCATCATGCAGTAGTTGCAACAGCCACCAGTGCACTTCCTTCTTCATCCGCCTCAGCTGCTGCCTCATCTTCTACCACCTCCACCACAATAGCTATGTCCCTCGCTTCCCAGGAGGGTGGTTGGGGTGGGGGCCGCAACAAGGGCAAAGGCAGAGGTGGTGCCGGAGGCAGCGGTGGACATGGGTGTCGCAGTAAAGGTCGGGATTCTGAGAGCACCACATCTTCCTCATCCTCCTCCAGCATTTACATGCTGGAACTATGTTTCCACTGGCCACGCCGCTCCCTAGTGTCTTGCACCACCCGATGATGCTCGTGTTGCAGCAGCCATGCATGGGCATTGGGTATGCTCCTCATATATTGTAGTGGTGTTGCTTCTCGTGCCCCCGCTTCCAGTGGACCCTCCAGCTGCACTTTGTCTTCCTCTACCGTTGCAGCCACCTACAGCACCACCATGGATTCACCACCACCGCCTTACCCTTGGGGATGGCCTCCAGGTTTCGGCGTCCCACTCTACTACGGGTCCCCTTCCGGGTCTTACTCACCTCCATCCTGGGCATCATCCACCTATACCTCTCGGCACCCATCTTTAGGCGTTGTTATCATCCCTGATCCACATGACAACAAGCCCCAGCTGGACTTGACCCTATCTTGTGTCTTCCACCACTGATACCTCTTTGATCAGGGAGGTGAGAGTATGCGTTTGGTTGAGGGGGAACTTGCATATGCTGTTGACAAAAGTATCAAAGTTCTGTCCTCAGGTCATGTTCAGGGATGTCCTCTACTTGATGCCCCATGGATTGAGCACTAGAAGTTCCACTGTTTTTCCCGTTGCCTTATTGCACGTGGCCAGGATCTCCTTCCACGCTCTACCATCACAGCTGTGAACCATGATCCAACGTATGTTCACGAGGTAAGTAGCTTCTGGATCATCAATTGAGGAGCCACCCACCACATGACCTCTCATCCTTTGTTATTCCTTTCCCTCGGTCCCGTTAGCTCTGTCCACTTTGTGCGCACTGGTTCTGGCCAGCTCCTGCCAGTCCAGGGTGTTGGTGTTGTTCGCTTTGTTGGCCCTGGGGGGGAACACTTTTTGCCTAACGTGCTGTATGTGCTCGCTCTTGAGCTGAGTCTCCTCTTTGCTACGACTCTTGATGACCAAGGCATAGACTTCTCCTCCAGCCATGGCATCATACCTGTGCTGCACCGCACCACTTGTTGTCTTCTGTTGTGTGGCAAGCTTTGTGATCATTTCTATCCTGTTCCATCGTTTGAGCGTCATCCCGCCAACACCACCCTTGTTCATGTCACACGCTCCCTCTCTCTAGCGCACACACACCTGCTGCACCACCGCCTCCGCCACATTCACACTACTGCCATTGAAAGTTTACTAAAAGACAAGCCCAATCATGGCATAGATGCTTCCACGTTCCCTTCCCCTTGCTTTGCTGACTACCTCAACTGCGCTCAGGGAAAAATGCACCGTTCTTTTTTCTCCACCTCTGAGTCCCGTACATCCTATCCCCTTGATCTCTTGCACGCAAACATCATGGGACCCCTTGCCTATGATGCACTGGGGGAGGGGGTTGGCCGCTACGTCCTTTTCCATAGAGATGACTTCTCCTGCATGCTCTGTGTATTTGTCCTCCGCCAGAAGAGTGACGTCTACTCTACGCTTGAGTCATGGCTGCCCTTAGTCGAGCTGGCCTGTGGTCATCACCTAAAATTATTTCATTGTGCCCATGGCAAAGAGTTCATGGGATCCACGGCCCCCTTCCCGTCCTCTCGCGGGGTGTGTATCGAGCCATCCGCATCTTACACACCATAACAGAATGGAGTCCCTAAGCGCTAGAACCGTATTGCTTGCCGACGGCGTCCGTACCCTCCTCTGTGAGTCCTCCCTTTCCTCTCTCTTCTCTTTTGAGGCCATGTCCTTCATGACATGGGTCTGGAACCGTGTTCTGCGTGGCCCTCTCCCTCGTCACATCATCCCCTTTGAGTGTTGGTATGGTCGTCGCGGAGACCTACGTCTTGCTCGAGTCTGGGGTTGTGTTGCCGCCGTCTAGCTACCTGAGGACTTTCGAGACGGCAAACTTCGTCCCCGTACCTATCTCAGCACCTTCCTTGGTGTCTCAGCCATGTCTAAGGCTTGGCGCTTCTGGGACGCTCACTGGTCCCATGTCATTTAGTCCCGTGACACCCTCTTCTTCGAAGATGTCTTACCTCGTGACCTGTCCAGTGTCCCGGTGCCCTCCTCTCTCTCCTCAATTCATCGTCTTTGGAAGGGGTGTTTCTGTTCAATCCTCCGATCTCGGGGTGTGACCTTCCTCCTCTAATGACATGGCACCTCCTACTATTCCAATGGTGTCCTTCTCTGCCATGGACAGTGACTCCCTGTCTTCTCCATTCAACTCACCGTCGGTATCCGGCTCCTCCTCGGAGTCCTCGTCATCCCGTGCGTCCCCTGTGTCCTCTATGTTGGCACCCTCTGGTGTCCACACATAGTCCCCTATGAAATCTACTCGTAGCTCATCCTATGAGCTTGTGCTCTAGACGCCTCCTTTGGTTAGCACCGCTGAGCCCCGACCTCAAGTCCCTCCTCTTGGTCCTGAGCCATACACGCGAGGAGGGAGACTTCATGCTCTTTCTGAGCACTCCTTCCAGGCCTCTCAACCCCCTCCGCGGCGCTCATGCACCAGTGCATCGTCCTCCACCGCTAGACCCTCTGTCACACCCACTCACATCGCTCTTCTCGGTCCCTCACAGGCTTCTCAACTCTCTGAGCGGGCCACGCGCACCAACGCGTCGTCCTCCACTACTGGACCCTCTGCGTGACCCACTGGTCTTGGTGCACTTGGTCTTGCTGTTAGTGTTGTTCATCCTAACTCAGCAATGGGCTACACTATCGTGGCTCATGAGTTTCACACCGCCCTTGAGTCGTCTGCTGCCAGCTATGTCGCCACATGTTCGCAGCCTCCGGCCTTCCTACCCATCCTCTCGAGCCTTCCACTCTCCTACAAGCTTGTGAGGCAGCTACTGCTGACCTCTAGGAGACGGCTATGTAAGAGGAGTTGATTTCTCTCAAGGAACATGGTGTCTTTGAGCTTGTGGATCTCCCTGCAATCCGCAAGGTAGTCTTTGCTCATGGGGTCCTACGGCAAAAATTCAAGCTTGGTGGCAGATTTGACCCGTACAAGGCTGTCTCACGGCTAAGGGTTTCTCTCAGATCCCTGGGATTGGCTTTGATGAGATCTTTGTCCTAGGCAGTTGGTACACCATCTCCCGAGCTCTTCTGAGTCTCATCCCCTACGTCCACTGGGAATGGGAGCGGATGGACATCAATAACGCCTTCCTGCATAGTTGGCTTGACGCAGACATCTACATGGTCTAGCCACCAGCATTCACCGATGGTACAAACAAGGTCTGCAGCTGCGGAAGGCCCTTTATGGGCTCAGGTAGTCTCCGTGTTGTTGGAACATGGAGATCTCCTCCACTCTTGAGAGAAGATGTCACAAACGTAACACGGTGGATCCAACACCCTTCTTGAGTGGCCCCTCACAACCATTCGTTGCCATCCTTGTCTAAGGCGGTGATCTACGCATTGTCTCTCTCGGTCCCACAGTTGTCCAGTCTGTGAAAACCCTGTTGCAGTCCACATAAAAGATGAAGGACCTGGGCATGTGTGTTTCTCAGCATGGAGCTTGAGCCTGACAGTCAGTGCCGTATCCTGCACGTCCACCAGGCTGCGTACATCGGCACACTGGGAAATCAATTTGCATCCCTGCTAGCCGACACCCCAATTGCATCTACACCAATGACTTCAGCAAGACAGCGCCCACTGAAGTCTTCTGATTCAGCAGCTGGGGGAGATTGTCAATGTCTCCAACTACGAAAGTGTGGTCGGCTCCCTAATGTATCGTACGGCCACCACGTGGGCAGAAATAACCTTCTTGATCAACTTCTTGGCTCATTTCTCTCAACAACCTTGCCAGAAACACCTAGGGTGGCACTGCATGTTGTCCATTATGCACTCTCCACTGCACATGTGAGGTTGTGCTATTGTACACACCCCCTTGTGGTCGACGGATTTACAGAAAGTGACTGGGCACACGACATTGATGCCCGTAGCTAGACCAGTTACATCTTTCTTGTCTGTGGAACTAGTCTGTTGGAAGAGTGGGAAATAGGGATGTGTTTTCTAGAGTTTCAGTGAGGTAGCAAACGTGGCGCTTGGTGCAGGTACGTGTGAAATTTTTTGGCTGTCTCGCCTGTTGCAACAGTTGTGTGTTCCTATCCACTGCATTACTCTGCTCTGCAACAACCGAAGCGCAAAGGCAATCGCCGAGCATGAAGGCACGTATCACTCCCGCACCAAGAACATCAACGTTGAGCATTGCTTTGTACGTGAGCTCATTGCTGCTAGAGAAGTTCAGGTTGTCTCGGTCGACACTCATTAGCAACGTGTAGACTTCCTGACCAAAGCTCTTAGAAATGGCAAGTTCAAAGCAGCATGAAGCCCGTGGTTCCGAGGTGGCCGATGTGGGGAGGGGGGGGAGGGGGGGATCACATCAATGTGCCGGGGTGGACATCGATGTGCCGGGGTTCGGGGTGGCCAGGTCAACACTACGTGAAAGTGAGCTTGCCCGGATCTATGGTGTCGTGCCTCTTCACTTATTTCCTTGCTTCCTCGCTCACTACGGCAACCTAAGTTACCTATAGCCACCATGTCGGCCTTTGGCTGCGCACTTGTGAGTAGCCGTCCTCGGTTAATACAGAGAGGTTGGGCTCGATCCCCGGGTGGCGTTGTGGCCTCCCAATGCGTGACGCACCGACAAGGTGCACGCCTACCAGCTCTTCAATGTTTGCTCCCCCTCCCCACCTTTTGTCTTGGTTCTAGGTGCAAATCGCACATCCATGGCGTGTGTGTCTCGTGGGGATCTCCCCACACTCCCTTACTCCCCCTACACTCACAGCTAGCATTTTCAAGACCAACTACAACCTCTAGGTTTAGATGGTGTGATGTTTGGATCCTTGTGAATAGAGTTGCGACCAAAATATCGCTTTTGTGTCGGTTTTAGGACAAACTGATCCTGCCGTCGGCATCACTTACCGTGTGCTGCGATGAGCACTTATGCTGAGCTTGTCACCTCTCTCTGCATACTGAAGCTGTTGAGACTTATGAGACTAAGCATCACCCCCAACCAAACACTTGTTGTTATGGCACTTGCGTTCCCACGTCAGCAACAACAGAGCCAAGAAGCTTCTAGGCATCTTTCCACTGCACTTTGGTCCCTTCAATCTTTGTTTCTTCGCTTCTTAGGATGAGGTGGACTGATATCGCTAATTCTATTCTCCCATCATTTTATGCAGGGTAGCAACTGTTGTACTATAACAGAAGAATATCTTAATTGAAGAAAGAGCTTAAATTTACAATGGAAAGGAAAATGCTTGTCAATGAGAGATGAATGTGCCTCGAAGTCCACGAAATTAGTCTAGGGCATGCAGCCCCATGCTGGATGAGACATGATCTCTAGTAGTGAGCGGGAGATTTGCAACGCCAAAATTTGGCGAAGTCTGAAACGCATGAATTAAGAATCAAGGAGAGAGTACAGTGAGCCCTACTGAGAGCTTATGTACTAGGGACTGGCGGCTAGCCCACCTGGCCCCGTCATCCCCGTTGCACCAAAAGGTATGAACGCGGAGTATACTTGTCACAGAACATGAAACCACACAATGGAAGTCTCCCGAGGCACCGGAACAATCAATCGTGTTCCCGGGTCTCAAGCAACAAGAAAATATGCAATACATCCAAAACACATCCCGACTCCACAGTGATAAACTAGCATCACCAGTAAACCAAGCTAGGCAAGTTCAGGCCTCCGGAGATGCCGGCATGTAACCAAGCGTCCGGGTCTCGGCCACATGCAAACTACAGATATTTGACGAACAGTCAACAATGTTGAAGTTCATTGGCCACTCACAACTCTGTGCCCTCTTGCCTCTCACATTATGCACACACACATGTACAGATTAAAGGGACCATGGGATCAACTGGGGAGCTGACTGGCGCGTCTATGCTGGTTGAAGCCATCGACGTCCCCAAGGTGCTAATGGACCCAGTGGTGCCCTCTGGCACTCACATGACTATTGCATGATTTCTTCATGACTCCTGTTATGCGGTAGATGCTAGGGCCCGTACATTCTCACTGCCGTGCCCTGCATCGTATTCACTTGTTTGCATGTGATGGGGGAGCTGCATTTTCCCGGGTGCTGATCCTTAGGGGGCCACCATGCCGATCTTGGCCGTGCATCGGTGAGTAGCCGCCCTCGGTTAATTCCGAGTGGTCGGGCTCGACCCCCGGGTGGCGGTGTGTGCTCGCTTGGGCGTGATGCCCGTGGCGAGTGCACGCTCACCGGTTTCTAAGTGACGCTCGCTCCCCCTCACCTCTTGTCTCGGTGTGACCTTGAGCTTTGAAAACAAGTTGCCGCATCCATGGCGTGTCTTCTGCGTTGGTGCTTGCGGTGTAACCATGCATCCCCACACCTGGATAAGCTAGGCTAGTAACTTCCTAGCTATTACAAACAAAGACATGGTCAATCAGTATTGGGTCTCTCGAGGTACCGGTACAAACTACCGTATACCCCGGTGTCGACTACAGGAAGAATGCGCATTCTGTCAGGGACAATATGTGGCACATCATCATGGGGTCTCCCGGAGCATTGGCACAAACCACCAGTGCCCGGGTCTCGACTCTCAGAAAACTGTATCAGCCATGCATGGGTGAACTAGGTGGTTAGAATGCACCATACGTGCAATAGAAGGAGTGACACAGCTGCTGTAGAACCATCGGCACAAACTCGGGAGCTCTCACTACACAAGACTGTATGGCAATCAGACAGCTCAAAGCCCATGCCTCCACACACGAGCCATGTACCTACACCTTTTACACACATCTAAGAGCTTTTAGAAATATGGATAGAAGAATTTCAGTCTCATTACACGACCAATATCGCTGCTGCTTGTCTCATGTGGTCCACATCATTACCTATCCAAGCAAACACCGACACACCACCACGTCTATTACCGTCGCTCGTCTCAAAGTCCCTGAGCACACTTCACGACACTTCTTCTGCATTCCACAGGTTCATCTCTCTCACTGCCCTCATCTCCCTTAGTTTAGACAAGTAAGAGACACCCAAGCACGTGGCATGCACCGTTTAGTCCACATCCAGATTCACCAAGTCATTGATCAAGTGTCAACTCACCCAAGTCTCTCAATTCTACGCAGGTGTGAAGGTGTTGCACAAGAGTCCCCCAGTCAGAGCAGTGTAGGAATGTACCTTTTCAATAGCGAGATGACCCTCTTTGCCCAATCATCATTGTGGCGAGGGAAGTAATTCAAGCGTGTTGGAACTCTACCCAGGCAATCTCCCATGGTTCCTAACATGACCCTAAAATCAGAGTCAATAGCTGTTATGGTGAGGAAGACGCAAAGAAAATCCCTGCTCTGTTGACATACAAGACAGAGGTGTCGTGTGGTGAGGAATGAGCAAGTACGAAGACCAGGACAACACCCGTGAGTTGCAGGAGGAGTTTCTCCAATAGAGCAACACACACGTGTGATTCCGTTCAAAACGTGGACTCAAAGTTGAAGGCGCGCGTCATTCTCATTCTCCCTCTCCATCCTCCGGGCGCCGGAGAACGCTGACAGAATGGACGCCCTTTCCTCGGCACTTGCACCCCCCGCACCTCCTCCGTTGAGGGGCACGGCGGAGAACTCGCCTGCTGACTCCATGGCAGTCATTGTCGTTGGGAAGGCTCCCACCATGGATGTAGGCGACGACGCCAATGGCGCGTGACCAAGGTGGTGCTGGTGATGGTGGTGATGGGGGTGGAAGTGTGCGGGCGGGGAGCTGTGTGCTGCTGCGGTTGCTGTGGCGGCGGTGAGATACTTGGAGTCGTGGGGGTAGACGTGTGTGTGCGGAAGACCAGAGTTGGCACTGCCGCCGTGATGCTCAAACTGCGGCTGAAGAGGTCGAAAGGGCTGGGGACTTGTCGAAAAATGGTGCTGCGGCTGCAGGTGCCCATTCGGGACGTGGGCCAGGGAGGCAGCTCCTGCCGCACCTGCCATTCCATGAACAAAGCTGCTGTGGCTGGCACCGGGTCCTACACCACCACCGCTGCTGCTGCTGCTGGTGCTGCTGCTGCTGCTGCTAAGGGTCGCACCATAAGTTGAAACCGCAGCAGGTCCGTTTGTAGCATCGAACCTGGCCGCAAGGGACATGACGGGGCTGTAGGCGCGGGGGGCGTTCACAGCTCCTGTGGACGAGGCAAGGGAGATCACCGGAGGCTCCGGAAGGCCGTCAGCGGTCCTCCCAAGTACTGCACTGCTGGCGGTTGCTGCGCGGCGGAAGGAAGGGGACAGATCGTACGGCTGATGTGCTGCTGCTGCGCTGGGCGACGGCGGTCCTGAAGCCCTCCCCAGTGCCCGCACCTGCTGCTGCTGCAGCTGGGCCTGCTGCAGTGGCAGAAACTGCTGGATAGAGGGTAGCAGAGTAGATGGCGACGCTGCTGCTGCTGCAGCTGCTGCTGGACTCAGCACCCCTGGCGCCGAAGACGGCGGGGGATGAGGAGGAAGGTTGGCGAAGAATTCTCTGGGAGGAGAGGAAGCAGAAGACAACGAAGTGAGAGTCGCCCCCGGTCCCGCGCCCGCAGCGCCAACCATTTTGGGGCTTCCCGGTCCCACGCCATGCCGCATGCCAGTCATCACGGTGCTGGCGAAGGCCCTCGGACTGGCCCCCGGCGATACAGCCCTTTGCCCTGCTGGCGCAGCTGCGGCTGCAGCGGCCCCCATTGCTGTCGTGTCCGATTGCACGTCCTGACCTCTGACGTGTCCGATGCCTGCTGCCGTCTGGCTGTCCTGCACACGCTCTGGAGTGGAGCTGGAAGCAGAAGCAGCAGCAGCAGCAGCTGCTGCTGCTTCGGAGCGGCCGCTGCGCTCGCGCTGCTCTGACTCGCGCAGCAGAAACTCGATCCACAGATCGCTGAACGACTGCGCCCACGAAACACACACACAAGGAGTCGCAGAGGGGAAAAACATGAG
>SZWC01025415.1:24724-34952 GCA_023375785.1 Penium margaritaceum
GGAGGAGGAGGAGGAGGAGGAGGAGGAGGAGGAGGAGGAAGAGGAGAGGAGGAGGAGAGGAGGAGGAGGAGAGGAGGAGGACGCGGAGGAGGAGGAAGATGAGGAGGAGGAGCAGGAGTCGGCGAAGTCGCCGTTGCTGCTGCTGCTGCTGTTTGCAGCCGCTAAAGCTGCAGCCTCCGCCGCCGCTGCCGCTGCTGGTGGTGTGCTCTTCGACTCCGCTCCCTCGACTCAATTATTTCTGGGGTCAACTGCTTCAGCTCGCACGACTTCGCCAACTAATGCCTCTAACTAGAATGCCTTGAAAACTATTTCCGTCGCCTAGAGCCTGCGCAACTGATTTGCGCTGCCTAGAACTACTTTCGACTCTTCGAAAGCCGACAAAGTGTGTCGGATCAAATAGAGTAGACATTCAAAGCGTTACGATATCTTTCGGGTCACATGAGGACTTCTAAACGCAAGAAATGGAGAAGGGTATGCACGAGCCATACAACTGCGTGGACGTCAGGGAAGAAAACTACGAATATGTCCGAAATTGAGTGAAGATAAGGTCGTAAATTCATAATTCTGATACGTTTTTCTATCATAATGAAGGAGCCCTGTCAACTCGTTAGATTGAGAATGGAGAAGAGGTTATTTAAAAAAAATGATTACATTTAAATAACAAAGCATGTGTAAGTCCACGAAAAATCGGTTCATTTTTAATAAGAAAATGTTTTTAACTTTATTTCTTCGTATGGAAATTGAGATAACATGAGAATAATGCAAAAATTGATAAGATGAAATAGGAAGATATCTTGAAATCATGAAATAAGTATTATAGAAAATATATAAATTCAAAAACAAATATTCATAAATGATATTGTTTTTTGATAATCCTTATTTCTTGATTGATAATGAAAAAACCCGAAAACGTTATTAATACTCATCTATCAGGTTTGGATGTTGTATAATTCAACTCTCTTCCCTTTTTAACAAAATATAAAGTTTATGATTATTTGTATGATTAAATACATACTTTTTATCATGAGTTAATGTCAAAGATTATTTTCCTTGAACAAAAACATAATTCACACAAGTTAACATACATGTATGTGTATATATATTTATATGTAATGAAAGTATACCATAATTCATCATCACTTTTATAAAATTGAAACATAACTTCGTTTCACCTATTTGATCAGAAAAAACCTATTCTAGACGTGAAATAATAAACTATAATGTTTTCACTCTGTTTAGAATCAAAATATTCGAGTAATAATTCATAGAAAAATAATTTGTTAATTAACAGATATGTATTTAAAAATTCAAAACTCGTAAACATGGATATGAAAAACATCTTTCCCATTCATTCGATTTTAATAAGAAAAATAAACATAAAATAACACTCATTAACTCCCATGGGGGAAAGCTTCTACTTTAGGTTTGAATGAGTTCTTCTTGTACATATCAACAGATAAACACATTTTTTTGTAAGGATGAACTATAACCATAGATATAAAATCAATAAAATAATGAATCAATGCATGTTTCAATGCCTTTGACTCCACCTATGTTTAAAGCAATTAGTTATCTCCTTGTTTGTAGCAATGGGTTAGTAAGGCCTTTCAAACTTAGATACAAGTTGTGAAAATCAATATAAATGTGCAAAATATATCGCAAAATGTATGAATATTACATAAAATAAAATACAAATTGGCATTTTTTAACATGATAAAATATTTCATGAAAACGGACATGAAAACCTTTTTATAATTATTATATTTTAATACAATGGTTATGGATGAGAATCCTTAAATTCAAATGTAAATAATATGATACTTTCATTGATTTAATATTTATTTTTCATTTAAATGTATTCAGTAAAGTTGTGTTTTTTATGTAATTTTATCAAATTTATCCGAAAATACCTTCAATTTGATTACGTTTTTAAACTTTTTAATGCCTCTTCTATAATAAATGTTACATTATTGATATTTAATTCACAACAAATCACAGTATATAATATTTTTAAAAATTTATTGAGAAAAATCTTTTGAATTAATATATTCCATAGAAATTTTAGCACTAGATTTGAAGGACCGTTGATTATTCCAATTTACAAAGCCCAACGAAATCCAAATAAAAATTCATTTGTAATATATTGAATTATTCTTAATATGATGTGTTTTAATGGATTCATATAAAAGAATTGTTTGAAGATTTTCCATGGTTTGGTCCAACAATAATGTATTGATTCTTTATGCAAAAAGAAATTTCATGGCTTTGATGTGACCTAGTAATTTCATAATGAAATTGTACCATAATTATTTCATCATGAAATCATCATGAAATTTGCTTCTAATAAGAAAAACGTTTTTTAAATCGAAATNCCCCCCCATTCCACCTGTAACACCGCGAGACTGCGGGATCCTGGCTTGCTAAGTCACGAATCATCCAAACGATGTCCCTCTAAGTATCGTCCTGATCCGATGAAGTATCAAAGAAACATTACATGTGTTCTGGTGTCAAGATAGGCTTAACATAATTTCAACATTGGTCCCATGGCTACAAAACCACCATGTCAGAATGAAAACATATAGGGACTCTCCACTTAAAAAACCTCACGTTAAAGAACAAAAAAATATAATTGTTTTCCAAAACAAATTAAAACAATGCTAAAGCAAAACGTAAACCTATTTCATTCTAAAAAAACTCACTTAAAACCGTAATACAAAAATGAAAAAAATAATGTGTATAATATTCGACATGACGTAGCATTCATACATGAACCTGTTTATTTGCATAAATACTAAATTATATGAATATTATGAAATTGTCTATTAATGTTTATCAATACGAGTGTACGTAACAACATCAGTCTAAATATTGGTGAAGTGATGTAACCCATTTAAAAATATTCATAAAGACACAAGGAAATGATATCTATAACAATGAGATGTATAGTAAAATAATGATGTAAATTAACCTAAAGATACATGTTTAGATACAATTAGTGTTATTCATATACATGTATAAACATTGATATTAATGTATAAATAAATACATTCATTAATAGAAATAACCATGTTTTACATGTGTAAATTAAACAATACGTGTGTATACATGTATAAACATATACATATATGAAAATAAATATATAAAAAAGTATAAATGTATAATTATCCATGTATATAAATAGAAATACGTATACATGTATAAACATTTATAAATTTATACATGCTTATACATACACATATATATACATATATAAATATAAATACATACACGTACAAAGATATATGTATATAAATATATAAATGTATAAATATACATTTTCATAAATAAAAATATATATAACTTTATACATGTATTAATATACATATACATATACATATACATATACATATACATATACTCTTTGCAAACAACTTCTCTCTCCGGAGAATTTCCAACACCTGCCAAAGATGTTGCTGATGCTCTTCCAGAGTTCGGGAGTAGATGAGGATGTCGTCGAGGAACACCACCACGAACTAGTCCAAGTGAGGGTGGAAGATCATGTTCATGAGGCTCTTGAACGTTGCAAGAGCGTTGGTCAACCCAAACGGCATCACGAGGTACTCGAAATGACCGTACCGCGTCCGAAACGCCGTTTTCTCCACATCCTGCTCCGCAATCCGGATCTGATGGTACCACGAGCGCAAGTCAATCTTGCTGAAGACCTGCGCTCCCCTCAGCTGGTCAAACAGCTCCTCGACCCTTGGCAGCGGGTACCGGTTCTTGATCGCTATGTTGTTCAGTGCGCGATAGTCCACACACATCAGCAGCTCCCCTGTCTTCTTCTTCACAAAGAGGATTGGTGTAGCGTAAGGTGACACCGATGGTCTGATGAACCCTTACTTTTTCAGCTCCTCCAACTGCTTCTTCAGCACACCCAGCTCATTCTCACTCATGCAATAAGCAGCTCGTACTGTTGGAGTTGCTCCTAGAACCAAATCAATTTTGTGGTCAATGTCCCGCTTCGGTGAGAAAACCCTTTGGCAGCCCAGCAGGAAACACGTCACTGTAGCTGTCCAACACTCCTTTGATGCCTTTCGACAGCTCTGTTGCAGGTGCTTTCTGCTGCTCGCCCTCTTGTTGCTTTGTCTCCACTGCCAGCACTTCCACCTCTGTAGTTGCTTCCTTCTGCCGCACCCACACCAGGCACACTTGTTCCTCCTTGCACTGACAGCGCTTCAGCTGCACGTAANAGCTGTCCAACACTCCTTTGATGCCTTTCGACAGCTCTGTTGCAGGTGCTTTCTGCTGCTCGCCCTCTTGTTGCTTTGTCTCCACTGCCAGCACTTCCACCTCTGTAGCTGCTTCCTTCTGCCGCACCCACACCAGGCACACTTGTTCCTCCTTGCACTGACAGCGCTTCAGCTGCACGTACCTCAACTACGGCACCTTGCCTGTCTTGGAGTCCTGCTCCTCTGCCCACAACGGCAAAATGATTTGCTCTCCGCTTTTCTTCACTTTCACCTGGCTGCGCACCCAATCCACAGCAGGATTCCACCGGTGCAGCCAGTCACACACCAAAATGGCGTCGTAGGTGTCCATCCAGCACATGCAAAAGGTCACATCGCACGACAGCTTGCCCAGACGGATCCTCAAAGGCTTCAGAGGCAGTCCGCACTCCAGCTCCCCTTGCACCAACTTGGCCGTAGTTGGCTTCCCGGGTAGTCGTGCAACCCCAACCTCTTTGCAAGCTCGTTGCTGAAGAATGAGTGCGATGCGCCGCAATCCAGAAACGCTTTAATCTGTCGGCAAGTCTGGCGCTCCTCGCCGTCCGATAAAATTTCAGCTTTTAGGAGGATGCCCGGAACACTCCCGCTTCCTTTGCTCCGCAGCAATACACTTGGCAGCTCCCTAGTTGTCAAAGGACTTTCGAGGCCGGTTTTTGCTGATGGGGAAGAAGCTTGCCCAGCAGATGGCCGCCTGCCACTCACTACTGGTTGTCATTTCCCTGATGCTTCTTCTTGCAGTCCTTCTTGTGGTGCCCAGGCTTCCCACAGATCCAACCGTTCCCACCACGCGGCTTGCTCTGCTGCTAGCCTCCTTGCACTGCTTCGATCTCCATGGGGTTGGCTTGTTGGTGCTTTGCTCGATGCTGAAAATTCTCTTGCTTCTCACGGAAACCCCCTCAATGGTAGCGTAGCGTGTCGACGCGCTCAGCAGTGGCTACCATTACCTGGAACTCCGTGATGCCACTTAGTGCCAGTGTGCGCCTGAATTTCTGCCTTCAAGTCGTCATGGTATTTGTCTGCCATCTCCGGCTCGCTCATGTCGTCGATCTCCGAGCACAATGCCAAGAAACGGTGTGTGTACTCTTGCACCGAGCCGATCTACTTCAGCTGATTAAGCTTGTTGCGTGCGACCATGGAGGCATTCATGAGATCAAATCGATCTCTAATGGCTTGCTCGAACTGCTCCCATGTCGTCGGCACGCGAGCTTCAGCTTGTACCGCGCCCGGCTACTATAACACGGCATGTTACAAAGCTGCGTTCCCACCTCCACCTCAAGTGGCTAGCATATTCAGCCGTCTTCACCACTCCAATGCTGCTCTGCGTAACAGTGTCATTGCAAATGACACACGCACAGCATCGTCCTCTAGAGGGTGATCCAAAGCCCCAAAGTAGCCGTTCATCGCGAACAACCAGGTCTGAACGCTTGCTCCCTTGACAGAGGGATTGAATTCTTCTGGAGTCTTTGGCTTTGGTCTCGGCGGACTCCTTGACCGGGCCGCCCCATCCTGTCAAGCGTTAGTCTCGTCCCGTAGGTCAGCCATCTGCCAATTGAGCTGCTCGTTCTCCAGCTTGAGGGCTCCCAGCTGCTCTATGATCTGCTACAAGGCCTGCTCCATGGCTCTTGATAATGTTTAGCCACTGGAGATCCTTCCAAAATTTTTGGCAGCGTTTTGGCAGCAATCGAAAATTTTCCGGCAGCAATTCGGTAGTCCAGGACGAAAATCTGAGGTCTTCAAAGTGCGTGGGAGTCACCCGTCGTCTCCCGTGCGCGCACGGTAGACCGTGTGGACGCTCTGGAAGTGTAAAACGTTTTCGAGAGGTTGGCTTGTGCATTGGCTTCAAAGTGTGGTCCAGCCATCTTCCTCTCGATCAGCCTTGACGTTGTCCGGCATAGTGCGTGCCTTTGCTCCTTAAAGTTTTGTAGCTCCGGCAGTGCTTCCGCCCAACGCGTGGCTCTGGCTCTGATACCAGATGTGAGAGTGGGTGCCCTCTAGAGATTTAGCCTTGGTGTGGGGAGAACACAGTCGCAGAACAAAGATAGACTTGGAGATGTCTAGAAACCAGAGCTAGAAAATACAGGTTAATTAGATTGAACGAAGTACAGGGTATTTATACTGGCCGGCTGGCTAGCCCAGGCCTCAGCCTTCTGCTTTCCTAGCTTGCTACGACAAGCTACTTGCACCTAAACTCGGTGCTCTACTTGCACCTGAACCTGGTGCTCTACTTGCACCTAATGCCTAATGCGAGAAGCCCCCGGCCGTCGATCGTCCAGATCGACGGTCCTTTTTGTCTCTCGGTCAGCCGCCGCGTTAGTCTCGTATGGCTCTTGGTGGTGGGTGCGGTCGCCCTGTTGCGCACGCCACCGATGGTACTGCGACCGTCCCACGGTCGCAGTCATTGGAACTGTTATCGCCGTAAACCGCGCGCGTTGTTGGGGCCGACCGTCGAAACATCCCCTCGGCAGGTAGCGTCGCCGTTACGCTACCCGTTGGAAGGGGGAAGCCACCCCTGCGTGGCGTGTTTGGAACGCCGCGTGGGGGTGTGCGCAAAACAGCCCCCTAGCGTCGGCGTGATCTCCACGCCGACGCTCGCTCACGCGCTCACTCGCTCGCTCCTCCTCCTCCTCACTGTTGCGAGCCGTCAGGGTCGAGCTCGACCTCCCCACGAATGTCCGCCCGAAATATCCGGAAAACGGAAAATGGCAAGGATGCCCGTAAAACCCGGACGAGCCCCGAGTATGCCAGAAAAGGCAGGGGCACCTCGTTACAATTATGTTATGTACCATTGAAAGTCAGTTCGACAATAAAACCAGAAATAAAAGACCAATGTCGAACATGCAGGCCAACAACTTTCAAACACTGCCTTTGATAAGACGCTCACCTACCTCCCTCAACGAAAGACTCATCGCTCTTAATNCTCAACTACGGCACCTTGCCTGTCTTGGAGTCCTGCTCCTCTGCCCACAACGGCAAAATGATTTGCTCTCCGCTTTTCTTCACTTTCACCTGGCTGCGCACCCAATCCACAGCAGGATTCCACCGGTGCAGCCAGTCACACACCAAAATGGCGTCGTAGGTGTCCATCCGGCACATGCAGAAGGTCACATCGCACGACAGCTTGCCCAAACGGATCCTCAAAGGCTTCAGAGGCAGTCCGCACTCTAACTCCCCTCGCACCAACTTGGCCGTAGTTGGCTTTCCGGGTAGTCGTGCAACTCAACCTCTTTGCAAGCTCGTTGCTGAAGAATGAGTGCGATGCGCCGCAATCCAGAAACGCTTTAATCTGTCGGCAAGTCTGGCGCTCCTCGCCGTCCGATAAAATTTCGGCTTTTAGGAGGATGCCCGGAACGCTCCCGCTTCCTTTGCTCCGCAGCAATACACTTGGCAGCTCCCTAGTTGTCAAAGGACTTTCGAGGCCGGTTTTTGCTGATGGGGAAGAAGCTTGCCCAGCAGATGGCCGCCTGCCACTCACTACTGGTTGTCGTTTCCCTGATGCTTCTTCTTGCAGTCCTTCTTGTGGTGCCCAGGCTTCCCACAGATCCAACAGTTCCCACCACGCGGCTTGCTCTGCTGCTAGCCTCCTTGCACTGCTTCGATCTCCATGGGGTTGGCTTGTTGGTGCTTTGCTCGATGCTGAAAATTCTCTTGCTTCTCACGGAAACCCCCTCGATGGTAGCGTAGCGTGTCGACACGCTTAGCAGTGGCTACCATTGCCTGGAACTCCGTGATGCCACTTAGTGCCAGTGTGCGCCTGAATTTCTGCCTTCAAGTCGTCATGGTATTTGTGTGCCATCTCCGGCTCGCTCATGTCGTCGATCTCCGAGCACAACGCCAAGAAACGGTGTGTGTACTCTTGCACCGAGCCGATCATCTTCAGCTGATTAAGCTTGTTGCGTGCGACCATGGAGGCATTCATGAGATCAAATCGATCTCTAATGGCTTGCTCGAACTGCTCCCATGTCGTCGGCACGTGAGCTTCAGCTTGTACCGCGCCCGGCTACTACAACACGGCATGTTACAAAGCTGTGTTCCCACCTCCACCTCAAGTGGCTAGCATATTCAGCCGTCTTCACCACTCCAATGCTGCTCCGCGTAACAGTGTCATCGCAAATGACACACGCACAGCATCGTCCTCTAGAGGGTGATCCAAAGCCCCAAAGTAGCCGTTCATCACGAACAACCAGGTCTGAATGCTCGCTCCCTTGACAGAGGGATTGAATTCTTCTGGAGTCTTTGGCTTTGGTCTCGGCGGACTCCTTGACCGGGCCGCCCCATCTTGTCAAGCGTTAGTCTCGTCCCGCAGGTCAGCCATCTGCCAATTGAGCTGCTCGTTCTCCAGCTTGAGGGCTCCCAGCTGCTCTATGATCTGCTACAGGGCCTGCTCCATGGCTCTTGATAAATTTTCGCCACTGGAGATCCTTCGAAAAATTTTGGCAGCGTTTTGGCAGCAATCGAAAACTTTCCGGCAGCAATTCGGTAGTCCAGGACGAAAATCTGAGGTCTTCAAAGTGCGTGGGAGTCACCCGTCGTCTCCCGTGCGCGCACGATAGACCGTGTGGACGCTCTGGAAGTGTAAAACGTTTTCGAGAGGTTGGCTTGTGCATTGGCTTCAAAGTGTGGTCCAGCCATCTTCCTCTCGATCAGCCTTGACGTTGTCCGGCATAGTCTGTGCCTTTGCTCCTTAAAGTTTTGTAGCTCCGGCAGTGCTTCCGCCCAACGCGTGGCTCTGGCTCTGATACCAGATGTGAGAGTGGGTGCCCTCTAGAGATTTAGCCTTGGTGTGGGGAGATCACAGTCGCAGAACAAAGATAGACTTGGAGATGTCTAGAAACCAGAGCTAGAAAATACAGGTTAATTAGATTGAACGAAGTACAGGGTATTTATACTGGCCGGCTGGCTAGCCCAGGCCTCAGCCTTCTGCTTTCCTAGCTTGCTACGACAAGCTACTTGCACCTAAACTTGGTGCTCTGCTTGCACCTGAACCTGGTGCTCTACTTGCACCTAATGCCTAATGCGAGAAGCCCCCGGCCGTCGATCGTCCAGATCGACGGTCCTTTTTGTCTCTCAGTGAGCCGCCGCGTTAGTCTCGTATGGCTCTTGGTGGTGGGTGCGGTCGCCCTGTTGCGCACGCCACCGATGGTACTGCGACCGTCCCACGGTCGCAGTCATTGGAACTGATATCGCCGTAAACCGCGCGCGTTGTTGGGGCCGACCATCGAAACATCCCCTCGGCAGGTAGCGTCGCCGTTACGCTACCCGTTGGAAGGGGGAAGCCACCCCTGCGTGGCGTGTTTGGAACGCCGCGTGGGGGTGTGCGCGAAACAGCCCCCTAGCGTCGGCGTGACCTCCACGCCGACGCTCGCTCACGCGCTCACTCGCTCGCTCCTCCTCCTCCTCACTGTTGCGAGCCGTCAGGGTCGAGCTCGACCTCCCCTCGAATGTCCGCCCGGAATATCCGGAAAACGGAAAATGGCAAGCATGCCCGTAAAACCCGGACGAGCCCCGAGTATGCCAGAAAAGGCAGGGGCACCTCGTTACAATTATGTTATGTACCATTGAAATTCAGTTCGACAATAAAACCAGAAATAAAAGACCAATGTCGAACATGCAGGCCAACAACTTTCAAACACTGCCTTTGATAAGACGCTCACCTACCTCCCTCAACGAAAGACTCATCGCTCTTAATAGACTAATGTCTCAGGTAACATGAAGCAAAGCCTCAAAAAATACTCCATATCGCATAAGCGAATCGAACAAAACTATACTACGAATCTGGAAACTAAAAGGAAGCATCCATATATGTATATGTACATGTGTATGTATATGTGTACATCTATACATATACATATACATATACATATACACACATATACATATACATATCCATATACATATACAAATACATATACATATACATATACATATACATATACATATACATATACATATACATATACATATAC
>SZWC01025417.1:0-18531 GCA_023375785.1 Penium margaritaceum
AGTTAGAGACAAGTGTAAAGACGTTTTGTAGGTGGGCACAAAAGTTGTGGACATGGATGTAGAGGAAATGGACTTTGTTACACAATTTCATAACAAGGGTTAGAAATTGCTGTTCTTGGGTGTCAAAATTGTTTTCTCTGGTTTTGCATACATATATAGGTAGTAATGAAATACCTTCTCTTTGTCATGGCTGATTGAATAAAGTAAAACCGGTTCCTACTTAGGTATTGGAAAAGACGTTCGGGACCTGGTTAAAGAGGTGATGGACTTGTATGTAGCGGCTGTACTTAAGTTCCAAACTTCTAAACATGGATGGATTGTTTCCACACCAGGGTACACAAGTGAATTGATTTCTAATGTTTTTAGCTTGAAAACCCAAGTTTTTGCCTTTGATATAAGAGTAGAATAACAAGGTCCAGAAGACCATGACTTTTGTAGCATGATTGAGATGGGTAGGAGAACTAGAGAGTTATTACTCTGCATACAACAATGCTCGCCTTGGGTTTTGATTCTCGGTACGCAAACATACAACATAGGCCACAAATTGTTGTGAACATGATCTAGAAGTTCTTGACATGGGTACATACGGTCTGAGTTTTATATAAAGGTTCTAGACAAGAGATGTTAACGTAACAAAAGGTGCTACACGTTAACGTAACAAAAGGTGAAAAACGTATGATATTACGAAAAGAAGTGATGGACTTGAGTGTAAATGTTAGGAATACTTGTAGAGAACTTCTGGACTTGGATACAAAAGTTACATACTTGCGTGGAGAGGGTCCGGACTTTTTGTACAGAAATTTAGGGCATGTGCGAAGAATAGATGGAATTATGTGCCTGTGTTCCACACTAGGATGTGACACTGTTAGCTTATGTATCGAATATATTATCTGTTTTTAAAGCATGGAAGACATGGGTACGGTAACCATGGATTTGGATACCAAAGTTGATACATGCACAAGAATCATACAAGTTCTGGACTTGGACACATAACTGCTGAATGTGTGAACATACTTTAAGCATACTGTCAAAGTAGTTCAGGAGTAGGATAGGAACTTTATTGACTTTGCCTTCCTACGTTCCAGACGTGCGTACAGNAAGTGTAAAGACGTTTTGTAGGTGGGCACAAAAGTTGTGGACATGGATGTAGAGGAAATGGACTTTGTTACACAATTTCATAACAAGGGTTAGAAATTGCTGTTCTTGGGTGTCAAAGTTGTTTTCTCTGGTTTTGCATACATATATAGGTAGTAATGAAATATCTTCTCTTTGTCATGGCTGATTGAATAAAGTAAAACCGGTTCCTACTTAGGTATTGGAAAAGACGTTCGGGACCTGGTTAAAGAGGTGATGGACTTGTATGTAGCGGCTGTACTTAAGTTCCAAACTTCTAAACATGGATGGATTGTTTCCACACCAGGATACACAAGTGAATTGATTTCTAATGTTTTTAGCTTGAAAACCCAAGTTTTTGCCTTTGATATAAGAGTAGAATAATAAGGTCCAGAAGACCATGACTTTTGTAGCATGATTGAGATGGGTAGGAGAACTAGAGAGTTATTACTCTGCATACAACAATGCTCGCCTTGGGTTTTGATTCTCGGTACGCAAACATACAACATAGGCCACAAAATTTTGTGAACATGATCTAGAAGTTCTTGACATGGGTACATACGGTCTGAGTTTTACATAAAGGTTCTAGACAAGAGATGTTAACGTAACAAAAGGTGCTACACGTTAACATAACAAAAGGTGCAAAACGTATGATATTACGAAAAGAAGTGATGGACTTGAGTGTAAATGTTAAGAATACTTGTAGAGAACTTCTGGACTTGGATACAAAAGTTACATACTTGCGTAGAGAGGGTCCAGACTTTTTGTACAGAAATTTAGGGCATGTGCGAAGAATAGATGGAATTATGTGCCTGTGTTCCACACTAGGATGTGACACTGTTAGCTTATGTATTGAATGTATTATCTGTTTTAAAGCATGGAAGACATGGGTACGGTAACCATGGATTTGGATACCAAAGTTGATACATGCACAAGAATCATACAAGTTCTGGACTTGGACACATAACTACTGAATGTGTGAACATACTTTAAGCATACTGTCAAAGTAGTTCAGGAGTAGGATAGGAACTTTATTGACTTTGCCTTAATACGTTCCAGACGTGCGTACAGAAGTTAGAGACAAGTGTAAAGACGTTTTGTAGGTGGGCACAAAAGTTGTGGACATGGATGTAGAGGAAATGGACTTTGTTACACAATTTCATAACAAGGGTTAGATATTGCTGTTCTTGGGTGTCAAAGTTGTTTTCTCTGGTTTTTCATACATATATAGGTAGTAATGAAATATCTTCTATTTGTCATGGCTGATTGAATAAAGTAAAACCGGTTCCTACTTAGGTATTGGAAAAGACGTTCGGGACCTGGTTAAAGAGGTGATGGACTTGTATGTAGCGAATCTACTTAAGTTCCAAACTTCTAAACATGGATGGATTGTTTCCACACCAGGATACACAAGTGAATTGATTTCTAATGTTTTTAGCTTGAAAACCCAAGTTTTTGCCTTTGATATAAGAGTAGAATAATAAGGTCCAGAAGACCATGACTTTTGTAGCATGATTAAGATGGGTAGGAGAACTAGAGAGTTATTTATCTGCATACAAAAATTCTCGCCTTGGTTGTAAATTCTTGGTACGCGAAGTTACGACGTAGGCCACAAACGTTTGTGAACATGGTCTAGAAGTTCTTGAGGTGGGTACCAACGGTCTGGGTTTTTTAAAAAGATTCTAGACTAGAGATGTTAACGTAACAAAAGGTGCAAAATGTACAATATTACGAAAAGAAGTGATGGACTTGAGTGTAGATGTTAAGAATACTGGTAGAGAAGTTCTGGACTTGGACACAAAATTTATATACTTGCGTAGAGAGGGTCCAGACTTTTGGTACAGATATTTGGGGCATGTGCAACAAAGAGATGGAATTGGGTGCCTGTGTTCCACACTAAGACGTGACATTGTTAGCTTACGTATTGAACGTATTATCTGGTTTTAAAGCATGGAAGATATTGGTACGGCAACCATTTATTTAGACACCAAAGTTGATACATGCACAAGAATCATACACGTTCTGGACTTGGACACATAACTACTGAATGTGTGAACATACTTTGAGCATACTGTCAAAGTAGTTCAGGATTAGGATAGGAACTTTATTGATTTTGCTTTATAAGTTCTGGACTTGCGTACGGAAGTTAGAGACAAGTGTAAAGACATTTTGTAGTTGGGTACAAAAGTTGTGGACTTGGATGTAGAGGAAATGGAGTTTGTTACACAATTTCATAACAAGGGTTAGAAATTGATGTACTTGGATGCCAAATTTGTTTTCTCTGGTTTTGCATATATATATATATATATATATATATAGGCAGTAATTGAATATCTTTTCTTTCTCACGGTTCATTGAATAAAGTAAAACGGGCTCCTACTTAGGTATTTGAATAGAAGTTTGGGACCTGGCTAAACAAGTGATGGACTTGTATGCAGCGGCTCTACTTAAGTTCTAAACTTCTAAACATGGATGGATTGTTTCCACACCGGGATACACAAGAGACTTTATTTCTAATGTTTGTAGCTTGAAAACCGAAGTTGTTGCCTTTGATACAAGAGAAGAATAATAAGGTCCAGACGGCAATGACTTTTGCAGCATGATTGAGATAGGTAGGAGAACTAGAGATTTATTACTCTTCATACAAAAATGCTCGTCTTGGGTGTAAATTCTTGGTACGCAAAGTTACAACGTAGGTCACAAAAGTTTGTGAACATGGTTTAGAAGTTCTTGAGGTGGGTACCAACGGTCTGGGATTTATAAAAAGGTTCTAGACTAGAGATGGTAGCGTAACAAAAGGTGCAAAATGTATGATATTACGAAAAGAAGTGATGGACTTGAGTGTAGATGTTAAGAATACTGGTAAAGAAGTTCTGGACTTGGATAAAAAAGTTACAGACTTGCGTCAAGAGGGTCCGGACTTTTGGTAAAGAAATTTGGGGCATGTGCGAAGAAGAGATGGAATTTGGTGCCTGTGTTCCACACTAGGATATGGCATTGTTCGCTTATGTATTGAATTTATTATCTGTTTTCAAAGCATGGAAGACAAAGGTACGGTAACCATGGATTTGGATACCAAAGTTGATACATGCACAAGAATCATACAAGTTATGGACTTGGACACATAACTACTGAATGTGTGAAAATACTTTGAGCATACTGTCAAAGTAGTTCAGGATTAGGATAGGAACTTTATCGACTTTTCTCTATAAGTTCCGGACTTGCGTAAAGAAGTTAGAGACAAGTGTAAAGACGTTTTTTAGTTGGGTACACAAGTTGTGGACTTGGATTTAGAGGAATTGGACTTTGTTACACAATTTCATAACAAGGGTTAGTAATTGATGTACTTGGGTACGAAGTTGTTTTCTCTGGTTTTGCATATATATAGGTAGTAATTAAATATCTTCTCTTTGTCATGGTTGATTCAATAAAGTAAAACCGGTCCCTACTTAGGTATTGGAATAGAAGTTTGGGACCTGGCTAAACAAGTGATGGACTTGTATGCTTCACTTAAGTTCTAAACTTCTAAACATGGATGGATTGTTTCCACACCGGGATACACAAGTGTATTTATTTATAATGTTTTTAGCTTGAAAACCGAAGTTGTTGCCTTTGATATAAGAGTAGAATAATAAGGTCCAAAAGACCATGACTTTTGTAGCATGATTGAGATGGGTAGGAGAACTACAGAGTTATTACTCTGCATACAAGAATTCTTGCCTTGGGTGTAAATTCTCGGTACGCAAAGTTAGGACGTAGGACACAAAAGTTTGTGAACATGGTCTTGAAGTTCTTGAGGTGGGTATATACGGTCTGGGTTTTATAAAAAGTTTCTAGACGAGAGATGTTAACGTAACAAAAGGTGCAAAACGTATGATATTACGAAAAGAAGTGATGGACTTGAGTGTAGATGTTAAGAATACTGGTAGAGAAATACTAGACTTGGATACAAAAGTTACATACTTGCGTAGAGAGGGTCCGGACGTTTGGTACTGAAATTTGGGGCAAGTGCGAAGAAGAGATGGAATTAGATGCCTGTGTTCCACACGAGGATGTTACACTGTTAGCTTCGGTATTGAATGTATTATCTGTTTTTAAAGCATGGAAGACATGGGTACGGTAACCATGGATTTGGATACCAAAGTTGATACATGCATAAGAATCATACAAGTTCTGGACATGGACACATAACTACTATATGTGTGAACATACTTTGAAAATACTGTCAAAGTAGTTCAGGAGTAGGACAGGAACTTTATTGACTTTGCTTTAAAAGTTCCGGACGTGCGTACGGTAGTTAGAGACAAGTGTAAAGACGTTTTGTAGGTGGGTACATAAGTTGTAGACCTGGATGTAGAGGAAATGGACTTTGTTACACAATTTTATAACAAGGATTAGAAATTGATGTACTTGGGTGCCAAAGTTCTTTTTTCTGGTTTTGCATATATATATAGGTAGTAATGAAAAATATCTTCTCTTTGTCCCGGTTGATTGAATAAAGTAAAACCGGTTGCTACCTAGGTATTGGACTAGAAGTTCCGGACCTGGTTAAAGAAGTAATGGACTTGTATGCAGCGGCTCTACATTAGTTCTAAACTTGTAAACATGGATGGATTGTTTCCACACCAGGATACACAAGTGAATTCATTTCTAATGTTTTTAGCTTGAAAACCGAAGTTGTTGCATTTGATGTAAGAGTAGAATAATAAGGTCCAAAAGACCATGACTTTTGTAGCATAATTGAGATGGGTAGGAGAACTAGAGAGTTATTACTCTGCATACAACAATGCTTGCCTTGCTTTTAAATTCTCGGTACGCAAACATACGGTATAGGCCACAAAGTTTTGTGAACATGGTCTAGAAGTTCTTGACGTGGGTACATACGGTCTGGGTTTTATAAAAAGGTTCTAGACAAGAGACGTTAACGTAAAAAAAGGTGCTACATGTTAACGTAACAAAAGGTGCAAAACGTATGATATTATGAAAAGAAGTGATGGACTTTAGTGTAAATGTTAAGAATACTGGTAGAGAAATTCTGGACTTGGATACAAAAGTTACATACTTGCGTAGAGAGGGTCCGGATTTTTAGTACAGAAATTTGGGGCATGTGCAAAGAATAGATGGAATTATGTGCATGTCTTCCACACTAGGATGTGACATTGTTAGCTTATGTATTGAATTTATTATCTGTTTTTAAAGCAAGGAAGACATGGGTAAGGTAACCATGGATTTGGATACCAAAGTTGATACATGCACAAGAATCATACAAGTTCTGGACTTGGACACATAACTACTGAATGTGTGAACATACTTTGAGCATACTGTCAAAGTAGTTCAGGAGTAGGATATGAACTTTATTGACTTTGCCTTATACGTTCCGGAGGTGCGTACAAAAAGTTAGAGACAAGTGAAAAGACGTTTTGTAGGTGGGTACAAAAGTTGTGGACATGGATGTAGAGGAAATGGACTTTGTTACACAATTTCATAACAAGGGTTAGAAATTGATGTACTTGGGTGTCAAAGTTGTTTTCTCTGGTTTTGCATACATATATAGGTAGTAATTAATATATTTTCTTTGTCACGGTTGATTGAATAAAGTAAAACCTGTTCCTACTTAGGTATTGGAAAATATGTTCGGGACCTGGTTAAAGAGGTGATGGACTTGTATGTTGCGGCTCTACTTAAGTTCTAAACTTCTAAACATGGATGGATTGTTTCCACACCAGGATACACAAGTGAATTGATTTCTAATGTTTTTAGCTTGAAAACCCAAGTTTTTTCCTTTGATATAAGAGTAGAATAACAAGGTCCAGAAGACCATGGCTTTTGTAGCATGATTGAGATGGGTAGGAGAACTAGAGAGTTATTTCTCTTCATACAAAAATGCTCGCCTTGGTTGTCAATGCTTGGTACGCAAAGTTACGACGTAGGCCACAAAAGTTTGTGTACATGGTCTAGAAGTTCTTGAGGTGGGTACCAACCGTCTGGGTTTTATAAAAATATTCTAAACTAGAGATGTTAACGTAACAAAAGGTGCAAAATGTATGATATTACGAAAAGAAGTGATGGACTTGAGTGAAGATGTTAAGAATACTGGTAGAGAAGTTCTGGACTTGGACGCAAAAGTTATATACTTGCGTAGAGAGGGTCCCGACTTTTGCTACAGATATTTGGGGCATGTGCAAAAAAGAGATGGAATTGGATGCCTGTGTTCCACACCAGGATGTGACATTGTTAGCTTCTGTATTGAATGTATAATCTGTTTTTAAAGCATGGAAGATATTGGTACGGTAACCATTTGTTTAGATACCAAAGTTGATACATGCACAAGAATCATACAAGTTCTGGACTTGGACATATAACTACTGAATGTGCGAACATACCTTAAGCATACTGTCAAAGTTGTTTAGGAGTACGATAAGAACTTCATTGACTTTGCTTTGTAAGTTCCTAAAATGCGTACGGAAGTTAGAGACAAGTGTTAAGACATTTTGTAGTTGGGTACAAAAGCTTTGTACTTGGATGTAGAGGAAATGGATTTTGGTGCACAATTTCATAACAATGGTTAGAAATTGCTGTTCTTGGGTGCCAAAGTTGTTTTCTCTGTATTTGCATAAATATAGGTAGTAATTAAATGTCTTCTCTTTGTCGTGGTTGATCCAATAAAGCAAAACCGGTTCCTACTTAGGTATTGGAATAGAAGTTTGGGACCTGGCGAAACAAGTGATGGACTTGTATGCATCACTTAAGTTTTAAACTTCTAAACGTGGATGGATTGTTTCCACACCGGGATACACAAGTGACTTTATTTCTTTTTTTTTTAGCTTGAAAACCAAAGTTGTTGCATTTGATATAAGAGTAGAAAAATAAGGTCTAAAAGACCATGACTTTTGTAGCATGGTTGCAATGGTTAGGAGAACTACAGATTTATTACTCTGCATACAAAAATTCTCGCCTTGGGTGTAAAGGTACGAAGTAGGCCACAAACGTTTGTGTACATGGTCTAGACGTTCTTGAGGTGGGTACATATGGTCTGGGTTCTATAAAAAGGTTATAGACTAGAGATGTTAACGTAACAAAAGGTGCAAAACGTATGATATTACGAAAAGAAGTTATGGACTTGAGTGTAGATGTTAAGAATACTGGTAGAGAATTTATGGACTTGGATACAAAAGTTACATACTTGCGTAGAGAGAGTCCGAATTTTTGGTACAGAAATTTGGGGCATGTGCAAAGAAGTGATGGAATTGGGTGCCAGTGTTCCACACTAGGATGTGACATTGTCAGCTTCCATATTGAATGTTTTATCTGTTTTGAAATCATGGAAGACATTAGTACGGTAACCATGGATTTGGATACCAAAGTTGATACATGCACAAGAATCATACAAGTTATGGACTTGGACACATAACTACTGAATGTGTGAACATAATTTGAGCATACTGTGAAAGCAGTTCAGGAGTAGGATATGAACTTTATTGACTTTGCTCTATAAGTTCCAGACATTCTTACGGAAGTTAGAGACAAGTGTAAAGATGTTTTGTAGTTGGGTACGAAAGTTGTGGACTTGGTTGTAGAGGAAATGGAGTTTGGTACACAATTTCATAACAAGGGTTAGAAATTGATGTACTTTGGTGCCAAAGTTGTTTTCTCTGGTTTTGCATATCTATAGGTAGTAATTGAATATCTTCTCTTTGTCACGGTTGATTGAATAAAGAAAAACCGGTTCCTACTTAGGTATTGGAATAGAAGTTCGGGACCTGGCTAAACAAGTGATGGACTTGTATGCATCAATTAAGTTCTAAACTTCTAAACATGGATGAATTGTTTCCATACCGGGATACACAACTTGCTTTATTTCTAATATTTTTAGGTTGAAAACCGAAGTTGTTGCCTTTGACATAAGAGTAGAATGATAAGGTCCAGAAGACCATGACTTTTGTAGCATGATTGAGATGGGTAGGAGAACTAGAGAGTTATTACTCTGCATACAAAAATGCTCACCTTGGGTTTAGATGCTCAGTACACAAAGCTACGAATTAGGCAACAAAACTTTGTGAACATGGTCTAGAAGTTCTAGAGGTAGGTACATACGGTCTGGGTTTTATGAAAAGGTTCTAGACTAGAGATGTTAATGTAACAAAAGGTGTAAAACGTATGATATTACGGAAAGAAGTGATGGACTTGAGTGTAGATGTTAAGAATACTGGTAGAGAAGTTTTGGACTTGGATACAACAGCTACATACTTTCCTAGAGAGGGTCCAGACGTTTGGTACAGAAATTTGGGGCATGTGCGAAGACGTAATGGAATTGGGTGCCAGTGTTCCACACTAGGTTGTGACATTGTTATCTTCGTACTATCTCTTTTTAAAACATGGAAGACATGGGTACGGTAACCATGGACTTGGATACCAAAGTTGATACATGCACAAGAATCATACAAGTTCTGGACTTGGACACATAAGTACTGAATGTGTGAACATTTTTTGAGCATACTGTCAAAGTAGTTCAGGAGTAGGATAGGAACTTTATTGACTTTGCTTTATAAGTTTCGGACTTGGGTACGGAAGTTAGAGACAAGTGTAAAGACGTTTTGTAGTCGGGTACAAACGTTGTGGACTTGGATGTAGAGGAATTGGACTTTGTTACAAAATTTCATAACAAGGGGTAGAAATTGATGTACTTGGGTGCCAAAGTTGTTTTCTCTGGGTTCGCATATACATATATATAGGTAGTAATAAAATATCTTCTCTTTGTCACGGTTGATTGAATAAATTAAAACTGGTTCCTACTTAGGTATACGAATAAACGTTTGGGACTTGGCTAAACACGTGATGGACTTGTATTCATCAATTAAGTTCTAAACTTGTAAACATGGATGGATTGTTTCTACTCCGGGATACACAAGTGACTTTATTTCTAATGTTTTTAGCTTAAAACCGAAGTTGTTGCCTTTGATATAAGAGTAGAATAATAAGTTCCAGAAGACCATGACTTTTGTAGCATGATTGAGATGGGTAAGAGAACTAGAGAGTTATTACTCTGCATATAAAAATGCTCAACTTGGGTTTACATTCTCGGTTAAAAACGTTCCGCAGTAGGCCACAGAAGTTTTTGAACATGGTCTAGAAGTTCTAGAGGTGGGTACATACGGTCTGGGTTTTATAAAAAGGTTCTAGACTAGAGATGTTAACGTAACAAAAGGTGCAAAACGTATGATATTACGAAAAGAAGTGATGGACTTGAGTGTAGATGTAAAGAATACTGGTAGAGAATTTTTGGACTTGGATACAACAGTTACATACTTGCCTAGAGAGGGTCCGGACGTTTGGTAAAGAAATGTGGGGCATGTGCAAAGAAGTGATGGAATTGGGTGCCAGTGTTCCACACTAGGATGTGACATTGTTACCTTCTGTATTGAATGTATGATCTGTTTTCAAAGCATGAAAGACATGGGTACGGTAACAATGGATTTGGATACCAAAGTTGATGCATGCACAAGAATGATACAAGTTATGGACTTGGACACATAACTACTGAATGTGTGAACATACTTTGAGCATACTGTCAAAGTAGTTCAGGAGTAGGATAGGAACTTTATTGACTTTGCTTTATAAGTTCCGGATTTGCGTATGGAAGTTAGAGACAAATGTAGAGACGTTTTGTAGTTGCGTACAAAAGTTGTGGACTTGGTTGTAGGGGAAATGGACTTTGTTACACGATTTCAGCATAAGGGCTAGAAATTGGTGTACTTGGGTGCCAAAGATGTTTTCTCTGGTTTTGCATATAGATATATATATATGTAGTAATCAAATACTTTCTCTTTGTCACGGTTGATGGAATAAAGTAAAACCGGTTCTTACTTAGGTATTGGAATAGAAGTTTGGGACCTGGCTAAACAAGTGATGGACTTGTATGAATCACTTAAGTTCTAAACTTCTAAACATGGATGGGTTGTTTCCACATCGGGATACACAAGTGACTTTATTTCTAACATTTTTAGCTTTAAAACCACAGTTATTGCCTTTGACGTAAGAGTAGAATAATAAGGTCCAGAAGACCATGACTTTTGTAGCATGATTGAGATGGGTAGGAGAACTAGGGAGTTATTACTCTGCATACAAAAATGCTCCCCTTGGCTGTAAATGCTCGGTACGCAAAGTTACGACGTAGGCCACAAAACTTTGAGAACATGCTCTAGCAGTTCTTGAGGTGGATACATACGGTCTGGGTTATATAAAAAGGTTCTAGACTAGAGATATCAACGCAACAAAAGGTGCAAAACGTATGATATTACAAAAAGAAGTAATGGACTTGAGTGTGAATGTTAAGAATACTGGTAGAGAAGTTCTGGACTTGGGTACAAAAGTTACATACGTGCCTAGAGAGGGTCCGGACTTTTGGTACAGAAATTTGGGACATGTGCGAAGAAGTAATGGAATTAAGTGCCAGTGTTCCACACTAGGATGTGACATTATTAGCTTCCGTATTGAATGTATTATCTGTTTTTAAGGCATGGAAGACATGGGTACGATAACCCATGGATTTGGATACCAAAGTTGATACATGCACAAGAATCATACAAGTTCTGGACTTGGACACATAACTACTGAATGTGTGAACATACTTTGAGCATACTGTCAAAGTAGTTCAGGAGTAGGATAGGAACTTTATTGGCTTTGCTCTATAAGTTCTGGACTTGCGTACGGAAGTTAGAGACAAGTGTAAAGAAGTTTTGTAGTTGGGTAAAAACGTTGTGGACTTGGATGTAGAGGAAATGGACTTTGCTACACAATTTCATAACAAGGGGTAGACATTCATGTACTTGGGTGCCAAAGTTGTTTTCTCTGGGTTCGCATATACATATAGGTAGTAATTAAATATCTTCTCTTTGTCATGGGTGATTCAATAAAGTAAAACCGGTTCCTACTTAGGTATGCGAATAGAAGTTCGGGACCTGGCTAAACAAGTGATGGACTTGTATGCATCACTTAAGCTCTAAACTTATAAACATGGATGGATTGTATCCACACCGGGATACACAAGTAACTTTATTTCTAATGTTTTTAGCTTAAAACCGAAGTTGTTGCCTTTGATATAAGAGTAGAATAATAAGGTCCAGAAGACCATGAACTTTGTAGCATGATTCAGATGGGTAGGAGAACTAGAGAGTTATTACTGTGCATACAAAAATGCTCACCTTGGGTTTAAATGCTCGATACACAACGTTGTGAAAAAGGCTACAAACGTTTGTGAACATGGTCTAGATCTTCTAGAGGTGGGTACATACGGTCTGGGTTTTATAAAAAGGTTCTAGACTAGAGATGTTAACGGAACAAAAGGTGCAAAACGTATGATAATACAAAAAGAAGTGATGGACTTAAGTGTAGATGTTAAGAATACTGGTAGAGAGGTTCTGGACTTGGATACAACAGTTACATACTTGCGTAGAGAGGGTCCGGACTTTTGGTACAGAAACGTGGGGCATGTGCGAAGAAGTGATGGAATTGGGTGCCAGTGTCCCACACTAGGATGTGACATTGTTAGCTTCCGTATTGAATGTATTATCTGTTTTTAAAGCATGGAAGACATGAGTACGGTAACCATGGATTTGGATACCAAAGTTGATACATGCACAAGAATCATACAAGTTCTGGACTTGAACACATAACTACGGAATGTGTGAACATACTTTGAGCATACTGTCAAAGTAGTTCAGGAGTAGGATAGGAACTTTATTGACTTTGCTCTATAAGTTCCGGACTTGCGTACGGAAGTTGAGACAAGTATAAAGACGTTTCATAGTTGGGTACAAAAGTTGTGGACTTGGATGTAGAGGAAATGGACTTTGTTACACAATTTCATAAAAAGGGGGAGAAATTCATGTACTTGGGTGCCAAAGTTGTTTTCTCTGGGTTTGCATATATATAGGTAGTAATTAAATATCTTCTCTTTGTCATGGTTGATTGAATGAATTAAAACCGGTTCCTACTTAGGTATGGGAAAAGAAGTTTAGGACCTGGCTAAACAAGTGATGGACTTGTATGCATCACTTAAGTTCTAAACTTATAAACATGGGTGGATTGTTTCCACACTGGGATACACAAGTGACTTTATTTCTAATGGTTTTAGCTTAAAACCGAAGATGTTGCCTTTGATATGAGAGTAGAATAATAAGGTCCAGAAGACTTTGACTTTTGTAGCATGATTGAGATGGGTAGGAGAACTAGAGAGTTATTACTTTGCATACAAAAATGCTCACCTTCGGTTTAAGTGCTCAGTACACAAACTTACGAAGTAGGTCACAAAGGTTTGTGAACATGGTCTAGAAGTTCTTGAGGTGGATACATACGGTCTGGGTTTTATAAAAAGGTTGCAGACGAGAGATATTAACGTAACAAAAGGTGAAAAACGTATGATACTACAAAAAGAAGTGATGGACTTGAGTGTAGATGTTAAGAATACTGGTAGAGAAGTTCTGGACTTGGATAAAAAAGTTACATACTTGCCTAGAGAGGGTCCGGACTTTTAGTACAGAAATTTGGGACATGTACGAAGAAGTAATGGAATTGGGTGCCAGTGTTCAACACCAGGATGTGACACTATTAGCTTGGGTATTGAATGTTTTATCTGTTTTCAAAGCATGGAAGACATGGGTACGGTAACCATGGATTTGGATACCAAAGTTGATACATGCACAAGAATCATACAAGTTCTGGACTTGGACACATAACTACTGAATGTATGAACATACTTTGAGCATACTGTCAAAGTAGTTCAGGAGTAGGATAGGAACTTTCTTGACTTTGCTCTATAACTTCCAGACTTGCGTACGGAAGTTAGAGACAAGTGTAAATACGTTTCGTAGTTGGGTACAAAAGTTGTGGACTTGGATGTAGAGGAAATGGACTTTGTTACACAATTTCATAACAAGGGGTAGAAATTGATGTACTTGGGTGCCAAAGTTGTTTTTATCTGGTTTTGCATGTATATAGGTAGAAGTTAAATATCTTATCTTTGTCACGGTTGATTGAATAAAGTAAAACCGGTTCCTGCTTAGGTATTGTAATAGAAGTTTGGGATCTGGCTAAGAAAGTGATGGACTTGTATTCATCACTTAAGTTCTAAACTTATAAACATGGATGGAGTGTTTCCACACCGGGATACACAAGTGACTTTATTTCTCATATTTTTAGCTTAAAACCGAAGTTGTTGCCTTTGATATAAGAGTAGAAATATAAGGTCCAGAACACCATGACTTTTGTAGCATGATTGAGATGGGTAGGAGACCTAGAGAGTTATTACTTTGCATACAAAAATGCTCACCTTGGGTTTAAATGCTCGGTACACAAACTTTCAAAGTAGGCTACAAAAGTTTGTGAACATGGTCTAGAAGTTCTTGAGGTGGGTACATACGGTCTGGGTTTTATAAAAAGGTTATAGACTAGAGATGTTAACGTAACAAAAGGTGCAAAATGTATGATACTACAAAAAGAAGTGATGGACTTGAGTGTAGAGGTTAAGAATACGGGTAGAGACGTTCTGGACTTGGATACAACAGTTACGTACTTGCCTAGAGAGGGTCCGGACTTTTGGTACAGAAAATTGGGGCATGTGCAAAGAAGTGGTGGAATTGGGTGCCAGTGTTCCACACTAGGATGTGACATTATTAGCTTCCGTATTGAATGTATTATCTGTTTTTAAAATCATGGAAGACATGGGTACGACAACCATGGATTTTAATACCAAAGTTGATACATTCACAAGAATCATACAAGTTATGGACTTGGACACATAACTACTGAATGTGTGAACATATTTTGAGCATACTGTCAAAGTAGTTCAGGAGTAGGAGAGGGACTTTATTGAATTTTCTCTATAAGTTCCGGACTTTTGCACGGAAGTAAGAGACAAGTGTAAAAACGTTTTGTAGTTGGGTACAAAAGTTGTGGACTTGGATGTAGAGGAAATGGACTTTGTTACACAATTTAACAACAAGATATAGAAATTGATGTACTTGGGTGCCAAGTTTGTTTCTCTCTGGTTTTGCATATATAGAGGTAGTAATTATATATCTTCTCTTTGTCACGGTTGATTGAATTAAGTAATACCGGTTCCTACTTAGGCATTGGAATAGAAGTTCAAGACCTGGCTAAACAAGTGATGGACTTGTATGCATCACTTAAGTTCTAAACTTATAAACATGGATGGATTGTTTCCACACCGGGATACACAAGTGAGTTTATTTCTAATGTTTTTAGCAAAAAACCGAAGTTATTGCCTTTGATATAAGAGTAGAATAATAGGGTCCAGAAGACCATGACTTTTGTAGCATGATTGAGATGGGTAGGAGAACTAGGGAGTTATTAATCTGCATACAAAAATGCTCACCTTGGGTTTAAATGTTTGGTACACAAAGTTACAAAGTAGGCCACAAACGTTTGTGAACATGGTCTAGAAGTTCTTGAGGTGGGCACATACGGTCTGGGTTTTATAAAAAGGTTGCAGACTAGAGATGTTAACGTAACAAAAGGTGAAAAACGTATGATACTACAAAAAGAAGTGATGGAATTGAGTGTAGATGTTAAGAATACTGGTAGAGAAGTTCTGGACTTGGATACAAAAGTTACATACTTGCCTAGAGAGGGTCCGGACTTTTGGTACAGAAATTTGGGACATGTGCAAAGAAGTAATGGAATTGGGTGCCAGTGTTCCACAATAGGATGTGACATTATTAGCTTCGGTATTGAATGTATTATCTGTTTTTAAAGCATGGAAGACATGGGTACGGTAACCATGGATTTGGATACCAAAGTTGATACATGCACAAGATTCATACAAGTTATGGACTTGGACACATAACTACTGAATGTGTGAGCATACATTGAGCATACTGTCAAAGTAGTTCAGGAGTAGGATAGGAACTTTATTGAATTTGCTCTATAAGTTCTGGACTTGCGTACGGAAGTTACAGACAAGTGTAAATACATTTTGTAGTTGAGTACAAACGTTGTTGACTTGGATGTAGAGGAAATGGACTTTGATACAGAATTTCATAACAAGGGTTAGAAATTGATGTACTTGGGTGCCAAAGTTGTTTTCTCTGGTTTTGTATATATATAGTCAGTAATTAAATATCTTCTCTTTGTCACGGTTGATTGAATAAAGTAAAACCAGTTCCTACTTAGCTATTGGAATAGAAGTCCGGGACCTGGCTAAACAAGTGATGGACTTGTGTGCATCGCTTAAATTCTACACTTATAAACATGGATGGATTGTTTCCACACCCGGATACACACGTGACTTTATTTCTAATGTTTTTAGATTGAAAACAGAAGTTGTTGCCTTTGATATAAGAGTAGAATAATAAGGTCAAGAAGACCATGACTTTTGTAGCATGATTGACATGGGTAGGAGAACTAGAGAGTTATTACTCTGCATACAACAATTCTCACCTTGGGTTTAAATGCTCGGTACAAAAAGTTACAAATTAGGCCACAAACATTTGTGTACATGGTCTAGAAGTTCTTGAGGTAGGTACATACGGTCTGGGTTTTATCAAAAGCTTCTAGACTAGAGACGTTAACATAACAAAAGGTGCAAAACATTTGATATTACAAAAAGAAGTGATAGACTTGAGTGTAGATGTTAAGAATACTGGTAGAGAAGTTCGGGATTTGGATACAAATGTTACATACTTGCCTAGAAAGGGCCCGGACATTCGGTACAGAAATTTGGGGCATGTGCAAAGAAGTGATGGAATTGGGTGCTCGTGTTCCACACTAGGATGTGACATTATTAGCTTCTGTATTGAATGTATTATCTGTTTTTAAAGCATGGAAGACATGGGTACGGTAACCATGGACTTGGATACCAAAGTTGATACATGCACAAGAATCATACAAGTTATGGACTTGGACACAAAACTACTGAATGTGTGAACATACTTTGAGCATACTGTCAAAGTAGTTCAGGAGTAGGATAGGAACTTTATTGCATTTGCTCTGTAAGTTCTGGAATTGCGTACGAAAGTAAGAGAAAAGTGTAAAGACGTTTTGTAGTTGGGTACAAAAGTTGTGGACTTGGATGTACAGGAAATGGACTTTGTTACAAAACTTCATAACAAGGGTTGGAAATTGATGTACTTGGGTGCCAAAGTTGTTTTCTCTGGTTTTGCATGTATATAGGTAGAAATTAAGTATCTTCTCTTTGTCAGGGTTGATTGAATAAAGTAAAACCGGTTCCTACTTAGGTATTGGTATAGAAGTTTGGGACCTGGCTAAACAAGTGATGGCCTTGTACGCATCTTTTAAGTTATAAACTTATAAACATGGATGGATTGTTTCCACACCAGGATACACAAGTGACTTGATTTCTAATGTTTTTAGCTTAAAACCGAAGTTGTTGCCTTTGATATAAGAGTATAATATCAAGGTCCAGAAGACCATGACTTTTGTAGCATGATTGAGATGGGTAGGAGAACTAGAGAGTTATTACTCTGCATACAAAAATGCTCACCTTGGGTTTAAATGCTCGGCACACAACATTACAAAGTAGGCCACAAAATGTTGTGAACATGGTCTAGAAGTTCTTGAGGTGGGTACATATGGTCTGGGTTTGATAAGAAGCTTCTAAACTAGAGATGTTAACGTAACAAAAGGTGCAAAACGTACGATACTACAAAAAGAAGTGATGGACTTGAGTGTAGATGTTAAGGATACTGGTAGAGAAGTTCTGGACTTGGATACAACAGTTACATACTTGCCTAGAGAGGGTCCGGATTTTTGGTACAGAAATTTGGGGCATAAGCAAAGAAGTGATGGAATTGGGTGCCAGTGTTCCACACTAGGATGTGACATTGTTAGCTTCCGTATTGAATGTGTTACCTGTTTTAAAAGCATGGAAGACATGGGTACGATAACCATGGATTTGGATACCAAAGTTGATACATGCACAAGAATCATACAAGTTATGGATTTGGACACATAACTACTGAATGTGTGAACATACTTTGAGCATACTGTCAAAGTAGTTGAGGAGTAGGATAGGGACTTTATTGAATTTGCTTTATAAGTTCCGGACTTGCGTACGAAAGTTAGAGACAAGTGTAAATACATTTTGTAGTTGAGTACAAACGTTGTGGACTTGGATGTAGAGGAAATGGACTTTGATACAGAATTTCATAACAAGGGTTAGAAATTGATGTACTTGGGTGCCAAAGTTGTTTTCTCTGGTTTTGTATATATATATAGGTAGTAATTAAATATCTTCTCTTGGTGATGGTTGATTGAATAAAGTAAAACCGGTTCCTGCTTAGCTATTGACACGGCCTGGTGGCTAAGGAGTTGAAGGATTAGGAGGACCGTGTGAACAAGCTTTGGCGACAGGAGTAGCACCAGAGGAGTTGGAAGGGCTGA
>SZWC01025417.1:23414-34943 GCA_023375785.1 Penium margaritaceum
GCGCCGAGGGGGGGGGGGGCTGAGCGGATGAGCCAAATATGATTAACAATAGAGGTGATGAGTGGTGATGTTGGTCGACTCTTTCTGGGGAAGGCTTCAGCAGTAAGGGGGTAGGGACGGATGTCAGTTTTAGTTGTTGATGTTGCGTAGTGATTACAGGTGCAAACATGGATGGCTTTTGGTTCACGTGGGATGATGCCTGATGTTGCTTGAGTTGATGCTGTTAAGGGGCTGGAGCTTGAGTGTGGCAATAGAGGTGTCTCTGGAAGAGGCTGATCTTCCTGGACTTGATGATCGTCTATAGTAGTATTGGTTTCTAGGATGTTGTTGACTTGTGATGCACGAGGAACGCGAGGGACTGGGTCATGGATGGGTTGGCTGTAGAATGCTTGCATGATGTCATTGACTTGTTTGGGAGTGAAGGGAGTAGTCCAATCAAATTCTGGCAGGAGGTACTCGGGAGTGATTGCCCTCTGTGGAGTAGGTGGACTGGATAGTTCTGCCTCAGTCTAGACAATGCGGTTCCATGCTGAGTTGCGATGAATGCCATTGGATTTTGGAGCAGGAGGGTCAGAGTGAGAGACATCGGTAGTGCACGGTGCACATTGGCAGGCAGAGGCGTGGAAGTGAGCTGCGTGAGAGCGTGTTTCGTTGTCGTATGTGAAGCTATTGATGAAATCATCATGGAGGTCTTCCTTTCATAGAGATAACGGATCCTTGACCACGTTGGAACAGACCGGAGATACTGTAGTGAAAGTGGTTAGGTGAGTTGCTGTTGAAGATGATGTTGAGGTGCGTGCTTGAGAGCTTGAGCATTGAAGGAGCCCGAGGGATGCTGTAGTGAGGCAACCAATCCCCACAAGGAGAGGAAGCATGATAAGCTGACATAGAGAAGTAGGAAATTATGTTGCTTTGTTGATGGTGGGGCCTTCTGTTGCTGCTTGCATTATGGAGACTGCTGGTGCATTGCTTTTGCTGTTGCTGCTGAAGAGAAAACGATTGGCATATATGCAAGGTGTGCTTTGGCAAAAAGCTTCAAGCATTAGGAGGAGATTGACTCGGTTGATGAATGCTGGAAGATTGTTGAATGCTGCGCCCATACCCAACGTTATTTGACCTTGCAATTGAGGGATGAAGGGAGAAACTAAGATCTGGCTGGCTAGGAGAGGCGGTGCGGCACGGCTCGGCGGTTCCAGCATCAGTGAGAGCAAGAAAGCGGTGGAGAGAGCTAGGAACTTTCTCTGGGCTCTGATACCATGTGAGGAAAATGCAAGAGGCTCAAGCAGTTACTGCAGGTTTGATTGGATAGAAACCAGTCAGACGGAAGCTTCGGTGAAGGTGTAGGAAGCTGACAGGCAGATGACGTCACGGAGTACGTTGCAGTGGGTCGAGATTGTAGCGAAGTGCTGTGGTGCTAAGATGATGATTAGCAGCATTGGAGCAGGCGGTGATGGCCTGGGTACAACACTGTATGGTGCGGGAATAGTGCATGGGAGCCGCAGCACCCGAGGCACGGGCGATCAGCCGCAGTGCTGAGGGGCAGGCTGAGCGCAAGAGCCAAATACGATGAACGATAGAGGAGAGACGATGTTCTACACCATGAATGCGGACAACGGAAATCAGTGGAGAGCCACAGCACAGAGGCGGGTACGAAGACAGGAAGGTGGATGCCGCAGCTGGAAGGCAGACGGCGTAAACCATGCATGAACTCAATGACTTGATTGAAAGGATAACGGATACAACAAAGGCAAGAGCTAGTATTACCTTCAGCCGTAAATATAGTGATGTACTACACATGTGTCCTACACAGAGTCCTCATGGGGGCGGTGTGAACGTCGTCGCCGTAGCTGCTTTCCTGTTGGTGCAGCTGCCCCGGATTGAGGTTGCCCGGTCAGTTGTGCGAGGCACATAGGCGGCTTGGTGATTGAGGAAGACCTCAGCGAGGTTTTGTGGTCTTGATGTCTTGTCCGGTAGCAGGAACGCGTTGCCTGGTCGGCTGGTCGCAATGCCGAGGACGTGTTTGGCGGAAACGTTGGTATTAGCCGGAGACATCGTCACCGTTAACACCTTTGTTGGCACTAGTGGGTGCAGAGGCACCCTCAAGGATGCCTTGCTCTCACTGATGCACACTACCAATGTCTTGGAGCAGCCAATGGTCACCAAGGGTGAAGATTGTGGAGCACAATAATCACGGATGTGAGTGGGCAGAACACGTTGCATTGAATGGAAATGAATCAAGACACGCTATTGTTGTTTAGCATGGTGATATTACATCAGATCATAATAGCCTGTGATCTAAACTTTCTAACGCGTCCAAAGACATCCAAATTGAAGCAGTAGAGCCCCTGCTGCGGCCATCAAAGTAACCCTTGGTGGAGCCGCCCACCTTGCCTTGCACGCTAGGCAACGGGAGGCGCTTCGACGATGACCCGTCAAAACGGCTTTCCTTGCCCAGAAGCCAAGGGGAAGGTCTCCCTGGTCAAGGACGTCCGTCTAGAAACTTAATTCATGGTCCAGGTGCATTTGGAGCTTGTTGGAGACAAACTCAGATCACTGGCGGTGGATTATCCCGCCACCCATGGCGGGTACCAGATTCCACCCACCATACACCAGAACTTCTGGATAGGCTAACTGTCTGAATACTCACGCAAATCGAGTGATTCAAAGCACAATCTTGCATAGACAATTCAAATAAATCCACATATAAAGTCAGCTGAGTTGTTTAACCACTCTGTAGTGGTCAAACCAGGAAGTACGATCAACGGCACTCATGGCAAGGGGCACATGATGGCAAGAAAGCAAGCCAGAGAACGGTGGCGCAAGCCAGAGAAATGTGGAGCAAGCCAAAGAATGGTGGAGCAAGCCAGAGGACGATGGAGGTAGCCCAAGAAGGTGGAGCAAGCAAGAGAAAGGTGCAGCAAGCCAGAGAAAGGTGGAGCAAGGCAGAGAACGGTGGAGCAAGCTAGAGAATGGTGGAGAAAGCCACGGAATGGTGGGGCAAGCCAGAGGAAGGTGAAGCAAGCGAGGGAACGGTGGAGCAATCCTCAGAACGGTGGAGCAAGCCAGATAATGATGGAGCAAGCCAGAGAAAGGTGGAACAAGATAGAGAACGGTGGAGCGAGCCAGAGAAAGGTGGAGCAAGCCAGAGGAAGGTGGAGCAAGCCACAGAATGGTGGAGCAAGCCAGAGAATGGTAGAGCAAGCGAGAGAACGGTGGAGCAAGCGAGAGAACGGTGGATTAAGCCAAAGAAAGGTGGAGCAAGTAAGGCAAAGGTCGAGCAAGGCAGAGAAAGGTGGAGCAAGCCAAAGAATGGTCGAGCAAGCCATACAAAGGTAGAGCAAGCCCGTAACTGGTGAAACAGGACAAAGAACGATGAAGTAACCTAAAGAAAGGTGGAGCAAACCAGAGAAAGGTGAAGCAAGCCAGAGAAAGGAGGAGAAAGTCAGAGAAAAATGGAGCAAGCCAGTGAAATGTGGAGCAAGCCATAAAAAGATAGAGCAAGCCAGAGAAAGGTGAAGAAAGACAGAGAACAGTGGAGCAAGCCAGAGAAAGGCGGAGCAAGCAAGGAAAATTTGGAGCAAGGCAAAGAATAGTAGAGCAAGTCAGAAAAAGGTGGAGCAGGCCAGAGAAAGGCGGGCCAAGCTAAAAAAAGGCAAGGTAAGCCATGGAAAGGCAAAGCAAGCCAGAGAACGGTGGAGCAAGCCAGGGAAGGGTGGAGCAAGGCAGAGAATTGTGGAGTAAGCCAGAGAAAGGGGAGCAAGCCAGAGAACGGTGGAGCAAGCTATAGAACTGTGGAGTAAACCAGAGAACAGTAGAGTAAGCCAGATAACGGTAGAGCAAGCAAGAGAACGGTGGAGCAATCCAGAGAAACGTGGAGCAAGCTAGAGAAAGATGGAGCAAGCCAGAGAACGGTGGAGCAAGCAAGAGAATGGTGGAGCAATCCAGAGAAAGGTGGAGCAGGCAATAGAAAGGTGAAGCAAGCCAAGGAAAGGTGGAGCAAGCTAGAGAAAGAGGGAGCAAGCCAGAGAAAGGTGGTTCAAGGAAGTGAGCGATGGAGCAAGCAAGAGAACGGTGGAGCAAGCCAGAGAAAGTGGCAGCAAGCCACACAAAGGTAGAGCACGCCAGAGAACATTGGGTCAAGCCAGAGAACGGTGGAGCAAGCCAAAGAAAGGTGGAGCAAGCCAAAGAACGGTGGAGTAAGCCAGAGAACGGTGGGGCAAGCCAGATAACGGTGGAACAAGCCAAAGAACGGTGGAGCAAGCCAGAGAAAGGTGGAGCAAGCGAGAGAAAGATGGAGCAAGCCACTGCTAGGTGGAGCAAGCCATATAAAGGTGGAGGAAAGCCAGAGAAAGGTGCCGCAAGACAAAGAACAGTGGAGGAAGCTAGAGAAAGGTTGAGCAAGCCACAGAAAATTGGAGCAAGCCAAGGAAAGGTGGACCAAGTCAGAGAAAGGTGGACCAAGCTAAAGAAAGATGAAGCAAGACATGAAAAGGTGGAGCAAGCCAGAGAACGGTGAAGCAATCCAGAGAATGGTGGAGCAAGCCAGAGAACAATGGTGCAAGCCAACGAATGGTTGAGCGAGTAAAAGACAAGTGGAGCAATCTAGAGAAGGGTGGAGCAATGCAGCAAACTGTGGAGTATGCCAGAGAATGGTAAGCAAGCTAGAGAACAGTGAAGCAAGCCAGAGAACGGTGGAGCAAGCTAGAGAATGGTGGAGCAAGCCAGAGAATGGCGAAGCAAGCCAGAAAATGTGGAGGAAGCAAGAGAACGGTGGAGCAAGAAAGAAAACGGTGGAGCAAGTAAGAGAACATTGGGGCAAGCCAGGGAAAGGTTGAGTAGGCGCGAGAAAGGTGAAGGAAGCATGAGAAAGGTGGAGCAAGCCAGAGAACGGTGGAGCAAGTGAGAGAAAGTGGGAGCAAGTCACAGAATGGTGGAGCAAGCCAGAGAATGGTGGAGCAAGCCAAACAAAGGTGGAGCAAGCAAAAGAAAGCTGGAGTAAGCCAGAGAACGGTGGAGCAAGCCAGAGAATGGTGGAGCAAGCCAAAGAACAGTGGATCAAGCCAGAGAAAGGTGGAGCAAGCCAGAGAAAGATGGAGCAAGCCAGTGAAAGTTGGAGCAAGGTATAGAAAGGTGGAGCAAGCCAAAGAAAGGTGGAGCAAGACAAAGAACAGTGGAGCAAGCCAGAGAAAGGTGGAGCAAGCCAGAGAAAAGTAGAGCAAGCCAGGGAAAGGTGGAGCAAGCTAAAAAAAGGTGGAGCAAGCAAAAGAAAGGTGAAGCAAGCCATCGAAAAGTGGAGCAAGCGAGAGAACAGTGGAGCAAGCCAGAGAATGGTGGAGCAGGCCAAAGAAAGTTGGAGCAGGCCAGAGAAAGGTAGAGCAGGCCAGAGAAAGGTGACACAGGCAAGAGAAACATGAAGCAAGGCAGAGAAAGGCGGAGCAAGCCAGAAAACGGTGGATTAAGCCAGAGAATGGTAGAGCAAGCCAAAAAATGGTGGAGTAAGCCAGAGAATGGTGGAGCAAGCCATAGGTCGGTGAAGCAAGCTAGAGAAAGGTGGAGCAAGCCAGAGAACAGTAAAGCAAGCCAGAGAACCGTAGAGCAAACCAGAGAATGGTGGAGCAAGCTAGAGAATGGTGCAGCAAGCAAGAGAACGGTATGTCAGTAGAGTTTTTGTGTCATTCACATGCCAAGATAAAATCAGGTATAGCTGTATTGCTTCTGTAACCAAATAGTGCGGCTCAGAGGTTATGAATGGAGACCAACGACATTGTGATGACAGATATAAGCATGACTCACAAGGATTAGAACTGAAGGCAAACTTGAGTGAAGGGGAAAAGCTGAAATGGTAGATACATGAAGTGATGGTGGTGGCATTGCTCAGAGGCGGGCCGAGGGGCCACACCAACAAGGCACAAGCCGGCAGGAACCAAGGGTCACAGTGACGAGGCGCGGGCCAACAGGAAGACAAAACATCGAGGAGAGCTGCAGCATGGATACGTGGGCTGTGATGAGGCATATGCGAGTGATGAAGCCACATCATTATGGTGTAGGTACAAGGGTTAGCTGGTTCTTCTTGCCGTAGCGCATGAGCGTGGACTGACAGACCAGTTGAGCCTGAGTGCCTCAGAATACATGAGGGGGCATGAAGGTTGGAGACAAAGATTATGAGCAGGATAATGATCAGCGGCAAAGAGTGATGGCAGGCCATGAGGCCGAGCCAAGTGGGGGCAGGGCAAGAGCCCGGGCCGAAAAGAGGAAACAACTGATTTGATGATAATGACCACAACGGGTAAGTACAATGTTAGCAGAGAGTTTCCTAAGTACTCTAGCTACACCTAGCCTAGATCCACTAACTATGGTTTGCGGTACAAGAGGTAGTACCGGAGGCGCGCAGTTGCTTGGATTGCATGTGATGAGGAGGAGCGGTTCCACGCGAGGACTTGGAGGCCGGTGTTGAGTAGTTGTCCCAACGGGCATGGTCGTGGTGCGAGGGAATCACCAGGCTCCTCATTTATTCTGATGCGAGGACCCCGCCGCATGTCAGCAAAGGGCACGTTTATGCCACCTTCCCCAATGGTGAGAGGCGGGAGTTCTGGTTGATTGGTCAAGCGTGCGGGTACGTGGTGGTCCGTTCTTGTCTGAGAGCCACCGATTATTTGATGGTAACCGGTGATTAGGTTAAACTTGTGCGCTTGGCCAGGTAGTTGTTGCATTAACTGTTGGCCCGGAGCGAGCAGGGAGTTTTCCCGGACTTGCCCTGTATTGATTTTGTGCTGAGCCGGATGTGCTTAACATAGCTCACAGGTACCAGTTGAGTAGAACCTGGGTCTTGCATTGTGGGCACTGGACTCTTTTCTCACAGCCGTCAACAGTGCCACAAGGTAGGGAGGATGATAAGACTGAACCATGGAGGTGATGCGGGCCCATTCTGGTACATATTCCTGAAGGTTTCTTTGGCTGTCATTTTGCTGTTGTGACGTGTCTATGCTTGTGGAGTGGTAGCCTTTTTGTTGAGCCGCCCGTATGAGCTTGAGGAAGACATGTGGGAGAAAGGTTGAGCTATGTGCGGTCAAGAGACTGGTGAGGAAGAGGATTTTTGGTCTTGCATGGAGTCGTTGGGGAGTTGACGCAGGTGTGAGGGTGTAGTACCGAGAAGGGGACCGGATGGCGGTTGGAGTCTACTGATGATGTCCTTGCTGTATTTTGATATAGAAAATACAAAGGAAGTTGGTGGGATGACGTCTGTAAAGGGTTGAGGTTGCATGGCATTGGGTTGATGTGAAAAAGGGGATGGTTGGACACTGTGTGCCACCAGGGAAGAGTTTATTTGGAAGTGCTAGCTATGCTAGGGTCTGACTATAAGGGAGGGAGGGATGAGAGATGGCGTTGATGCACAGGGTGAGATGTGGATAAAATGAGGGATGGTACTTGTGTAGCTTGCTTTCTTTGATGATTGATGTCGACGGAGACGTAGAGGCGGACAAGGGGAGAGATAGTTCTACCATGCTGTAGAGTAGAAGATGTGAAGTTTGTGATTTTATGTGCTTCAGATTGCATGGGTTGATGGCGTTGCCTTGAGCTGGGTGGATGAAAGAGGAGAGGTTGTTCTTGCATAGAATTGAGGTGGTTGGTCCTTGAGGTTGGTAGGTTGATGTCAGAAGTTTGAAAGGCGTTGCAAGCATGTTGGGCTGATAAGGATGAAGCTGTTGCTGGTCATGGTTGTGAGGGCACGTTGAGACGCAGGGAGTGGAACAGCTGCACCATGAAGGAAATCTAGGTGATAGTTTCCATTGCTGTCAAAGCTGCTTACGAGGTTGGTGCTGGGAGCGACCTGAAACGGGAGGGAGTGGCACTGCTCTTCTGGCAAGATGGAGTTTATGGGGGGAAGGTGTGACCTGATGATAGAGCTGTAGCTGATTGAAAGGAGATGCTAGAGAGAACAGCTGGTACTACTGCGTTGCTGAAGAGGGATTGCCGCCATGATAGGTGTTTGAAGAGTGTGTCAAATTTGTAGCTGTGCATGGTTGTTGTTGATGCTATAGTTTATGCAGCAGTGGTCAAGGAGACAGCCAGAGCTGTTGCACCACTTGATGAGCGAAGTATGTAGCTATACTGTCGTTTACTTGAGGTATTGAAGTTGCCAGTTGAGACTGCCGCGTCGTAAGAAGGAGAGTGCTGTTGACAAGCATCGGGCTGATGATAGAAGAAAAGGAGGAGTAGATCCATGGGTCCAGATGGACATCGTAAAAAACCGAGAACTTGTTTTACAGTTGGACAAGTGGCGATGCTACTACACTTTCCCTTCTGAGGCACAGAACACAAGGGTGCCCTTTGGAACAGCATTTCCGACATTCGAAGAGTCATGGCAGAGATGCAACAAGCTTGAGTAGATCGAAGGATCTTTGGGCTCTGATACCATGTCAGTAGACTATTAGTGTAAAAAACATGCCGAGATACAATCAGGTATGGCTCTACTATTTCTGTAACCAAAGAGTGCGGCTTGGAGCTAATGAATGGAGACAAACGACATTTTGATAACAGATAGGAGCACGATGCACATGGACTGGAACAGAATGCATGCTTAAGTGAAGAGGAAACGCTGAACAGGTAGATACCTAAAGTGATGGTGGTGGGAGTGCTGAGGCGCGGACCGCGTGACCACATCAACAAGTCACGGGCCGGCAGGGACCAAGGGCCGCAGCGACAAGGGGCGGGCTGACAGGAAGACGAAACATTGAGGATAGCCGCATTGTGGATACACAGGCTGAGACGAGGCAAATGCGAGTGATGAAGCCGCAGCGTCATGGTGCAGGTACGAGGACCAGCTGGTACTGCTTGACACAGCGCATGAGCACTGCGGACCTCTCTCGCTTTCTCCACCATCCTCTGGCTTGCTCTAGTTTCTCAGGATTACTCCAACTTTTCCTGGCTTGCTCCACCATCCTCTGGCTTACTCCAACTTTCCATGGCGTACTCCACATTTAGCTGGCTTGCTCCACCTTTTTCTGGCTTACTCCACCTTCCTCTGGCGTGCTCCACCCTTCTCGGACTTGCTCCACCGTTGTCTTTCTTGCTCCACCTTTCTCTTGCTTGCTGCACCTTTCTCTGACTTGTTCCACCTTTCCTTGTTTTGCTCCACCTTTCTCTGGCTTGCACGATCATTCTCTAGCTTGTTCCACTGTTTCTGGCTTGCTCCACTGTTCTCTGGCTTGCTCTACCTTATATGGATAGCTCCACCTTTTCCTGGCTTGCTCCAACTTTCTGTGGCTTACTCCACCATTCTCTGGTTTGCTCCATCATTCTCTGGCTTGTTATACCTTTCTCTGGCTTGCTTCACCTTTCTCTCGCTTTTTTCACGTATTCCTACCTTGCTCCAAGTTTCTTTGGCTTGCTCTATCTTTCTCTGACTTGCTCCACCATTCTCTGGCTTGCTCCATCTTTCTCTAGCCTTCTCCACCTTTCTCTCGCTTTCTACACCTCTGGCCTGCTCCACCTTTTGCTCGCTTGCTCCACTTTTATCTTCCTTCCTCCACTATTATTTGGATTGCTCCACTTTTTTCTGGCTTGCTCCATTGTTCTCTTACTTGCTCCAGTTTGTCAATGGCTTGCTCTGTCGAAAATATTCTCTAATGTCACACGATTTTTGCACCACCTGGGTATGCCTAGAAAATACCAATATGCCCAGCTCATGTCTGCAGCCAAGACCACTGGCCAAAAACACAAATTCCTACGGTCACCAGTTCAAGACTAAGGAGAATCATCGCGAGTCCTCGGCGGACCAACAAGCCAACGGCCATCGCACCACCGGCCAACGGCAAACCCCAATGGCCAGCTCGCGGCTCGGTACCCACGTCGCGATAATGACAGGATCCACGCGATGGCTGGTGGCATCCTATCAGAAGGAAAGCATTCACGTTCTGAGTCTTCCACCCATCGTTGCCCTGCGTCACGGCTTGGATGTAGGATGAACCTTGCAGACACCAATCCACCACAGCCCAACCTGCACAGCAACCTCAGCAGCAGCAGAAGCAGTCACAACGGCAACCGCCGTAGGATACCTGCGCCGCCTACTCACGTTTTGCCCACCCTAAGCTCGGTGGCTAGGACCTAGGATAGGATCACAGTATTATTCATGTCTCTGTATAATCTTTTCTCTGTATCATGCTCATTCCTACTAATCAGTTCATCTATTCATTGTTCCGCCCGCCTACGGGCTGTGGCACTTCCTCTGTGCCTTCTTTGCTGTCCCGCCGCAAGGATGTGGCACTACTCATCTCAGCTACCTCCTCTGCCCGCCAGAAGGCTGAGGCATCATATCTCATGCAATGATTGTTCAACCCGTGGTAGGTACCACTGAGGCTACTCGTGCCACTTCTCCACTTTGCTCCGCCGCACCCGCTTTGAATTGCTCTTCTGCCTCTCAGTCGTCCCGCTGAAGGATTCTTCTACAAACCCACCTGCAGTCATCTCTGCTACAGCCGCAACCATCCAGTAACAGAGTGTCTAGCAGCATCTCCTACAGCCATCAGTCCAACACCTCCACATCTCAGGCATCGAACAATAAATATGTCTTTCGTCACAGAACCATGATGTTCATCTACGCACTTGGGTGCCTCATAGTAGCAGCCTGGCATCATCATCACAGGCACCATAAGCAACACCCTCAGTGGCCTCCAGCCTCATTGGGACTCTCCTGCTCCCAATCAACACTCACAGCTCTTCATGCTCATTCACAACTTCCACAAACCATAGGAACAGCCCCTGCATCTTCCTCTTGCAAAATTGCAGCATCGTCCCCTTCCTCAGTCAGTCATCTTGCCACCATCCCACTTTCTTTAGCATCCCACTTTCTGCAACCTGCATACACACCAGTAATGATTAAATTCCAGCACTCGGCCGTCAGTCTCCCTCTCCTCTCCCATCGCAAGCCACCAAAGCCCCTCTCTCCGACAACATATTTTTTGTGGATTTTCCAAACGCACAAGATGGTCCCTTCAACCGCAACAGATACGCACCTGCATCATCCTCCTCCTGCCACATGCTTCATACCACCTCTCACCTATCCAAAAGTAGGCTACAACGGCAATGCGGATGGCTCCTAGCAAAAGAAAAAACAACATTTGTACTGCCAGTACGGCTGCTGGAATGTCAGCCCACCTCCATCAAGATCCTCATCACCAACATAACTCCCCTTCCTCCCAGTCCGCAAGTATCTCCTGGACATCTTCAACAATCAACCTCCCCAACTCCTTCACTACCTGACTTCTTGCCTTCTCGGCCCATTGCTCTCTTCAGTTATGAGCCTCTTTTCACTCAGGAAGAAATCAACACTTTCATACCCAAGTTCTATGGGATCACGCTGCAACACTCACCCACATCGCCTCGAAGCGACGCTACTTCCTCATGCACCAACCTGAACTCAACAGCCCTGTCGGACGCAGCACCCTCCAGTCAAACAGCCATAATCCCACAAAGATCAGCTGACTACCAGTCACTTCCCTCAACGCTTCAGCCTTGTGACATTACGGGGGA
>SZWC01025419.1:3013-33241 GCA_023375785.1 Penium margaritaceum
GTCACACACAGTCACACACAGTCACACACAGTCACACACAGTCACACACAGTCACACACACTCACACACAGTCACACACAGTCACAAACAGGCACATTCACGCACGCACACACGCATGCACGCACACACGCACGCGCGCACGCTCGCACGCACGCACGCACGCACACGCACGCACGCACGCGCGCACGCACGCACGCACGCACGCTGGCACGCACGCACGCACGCACACACGCACGAGAGAGAGAGAGAGAGAGAGAGAGAGACAGAGAGAGAGAGAGCGTGAGTGCGCGAGTGAGTGAGTGAGTGCGTGATTGAGTGAGTGCGTGAGTGAGTGAGTGAGTGGGTGAGTGAGTGAGCGCGTGAGTGAGTGAGTGAGTAAGTGAGTGCGTGAGTGAGTGATGGAGTGAGTGATTGATTGAGGGTGTGAGGGAGGGATGGTGGGAGGGAGGAAGGAAAGGAGGGAGGAAAGGACGGACTGACGGATGGACGGACGAACGTACCGGACGGACGGACGGCGTCGGCGTCGGCGTACACAGCGGGCGCGAGCGAGGCATTCGTTGGAGCTCGGGGTGGCGCTGCGCGATGCACGGTGTGTGATCTGCCTGCCGCCGTACATCCAGCCGCATTAGCAGAGGCAGCAGCAGCGGTGGCGGTGGCAGTGAGGTGTTGGAGAAAGTTCTGGTATTGGTAGGAGCGAAAAACAGCTCGCTTGCAGTCCTAGAACAAACAGCTTCACATTGAGCGGCGGCGGAGCGCCTGCTCGCGAGCGACCGACGGGGGGAGGGACGCGAGACGCGTGATTGCCGCAAAATTCTGCTGGGGACAATAACCTGAGGCGCGAAACAAAATCCAACTAAAGCACATCGAACTCTGGTTCGGACACCATAAAAACACAATGTTGCTATCCGCAATGTCAAATAAAAAATCTACATTTTCTAGTTTATGTGCAGAGTGTTTCCGGGAAAAAAAGATCACTTCCCTCGCCGCGTTGTACGCCACCAAGTCCAGCAAGACACGATCAACTAACGATGGTCGAGTGTGGCACAATCGCGGATGCCTGTTCGACAAGTGTTGATTTGGGAAAGATAGAGGCGGCGCACGGTGGATATGAAGTCAGTCGCAACCATTTATTTTTCTCGGAGAGGCATTGGGCAGTGGGGGTGGATTGGGAGACGGCTTACCTCAGCAACCAAAGACGTTTGGCGATGAGCCTGGTCCCCCAAACTTGGGCATTAACGAAAAGGACATTTGTTTGGTTTTTTTTTTTTAAATGTGGAAATGGACCTAAGGAATTGGAAAAGGTAAGATTTTTTAAATTATCCTCAAGATAAGGTAATTGGTTGAAAACTTTACTCTCACTCATAATCTTCTATGTCTCTTATGTTACTTGAGCTTTCTTTCGCGAGAGAACCAATTAAGTTTCATTTTGCAAAGAGAAATACCCCTACCGTCATATGGCATAACTTAAGCACACCCTCGTGACATTTTCTACGACATGAACCATTAAGAACCAGAGGTACTAGAGTATAAAGTATGTGGTGAAGGGACAGACCAAGGAGGTGAAGAATAATTTCGAATTACCCTAAAAAACTTTGATTTCGATTATGGAGCTGTTGCATAATTAATTCGACGAGTTTTTTCTAGGTCTGTAATTGATTTTGTGGTACGTTTAAATTCGATGAAAGAAAGGGGGTAGAACCTTAAATTTGGCGAATCATCAGGGACAGTTTTCACATTTCGACGAATGCATTCGTCACTCGAGTGACTGCGCTGTTCGAAGTCCCAAAATTTTGAGGGTAAGGTTGGTTTCGGAAGCGGTCCTACTCGGATTCCGAGTCGGATTGGCAGTCAGAGTGAAGTTCCGCTCGGATTCCGACTTCGAACAAGTCGGATCCGACTTCGCCGTCCGTGGACAGCGCCGACGGCTGCAGTAACACTCCATCCGGACGTCCGAGTTCGAACTGGGTCATGGGAAGATGTAGCGACGGTGGATCCGAGTCTTCTTCTCCCGCGGCGACTCGGTCGAATCCAAACGAACCCTGAGACTTCGAACAGCAGAGACACTCGAATGACGAGTGGAGCGAGCGAGCGAGCGGGCGAGTGAACATGTTCGCTTGAATGTTCGCTCGGTCGCTTGCTCACTCGCTCCACCACTCTCATTCGTCATCGCGTTTGAGCAATCGAGCGATGAGTAATTTCCAACTGCGTGAAAGTGTCGAACAGTGGTAGCAACAGCCAAAAAGGCCTTAATATAGGCTGGCTCCTAGAACAAGAAGCTGCTTGAGCCCGGGTTAGAATTTGACAGAAAAAGAGGGATAGCACGTTGATTTCGATTATTTAATTTTGTAATTATTTTGTTGTTACGTTTAGATTCGATGAAAGTTCGTTTTCGACGAAATTCGATCAGGGAAAAAAACAATTAACGTATGTTTTTTAAATTTCAGACCAACCTTTGTACTCTTGAAAGGATATTGCTGGTTTTTTTCATGTGGATACAAAGGCATAAGTGTAATCCAACCTGTATATGCGTAGCACACAAGTTATGTGGCAATATGGGTGATCCGACACTCGAGAGTGACAACGTCAAGTGAGACGTCCGCCCCCTCCACCCTCCTGAAGTTGAAATGTACAACTGCCAATGTTGTAACAACAAGTGTTGCAACTACCGGTGTTGCAACTACCAGTGTTGCAGCTGCCAGTGTTGCAACTGTCAGCATTGCAACTACCAGTTCTGTAGCTGTCACTGTTATAACTGCCACTGTTACAAGTGCCAGTGTTGCAACTGCCAGTGTTGTAGCAGCCAGTGTTGCAACTGCAACTATTGCAACTGCTAGTGTTGCAACTGCCAACGTTGCAACTACAATTGTTACATCTGCCATTGTTTCAAGTGCCAGTGTTGCAAGTGCGAGTGATGCAACTACAAGTATGGCAACTAGCAATGTTGCGAGTGCCAGTATTGCAACTGTCAGAGTTGCACTTGCCAATGTTGCAACTGCTAGTGTTGCAACTACCAGTGTTGTAGCTGCCAGCGTTGCAACTTCCAGTGTCACAAATACTAGTATTGCAACTTTTAATACTGCAACTACTAGTGTTGAAACTTCCAGTGTTGCAACTACCAGTATTGTTATTGCTAGTGTTGGAACTACTAGAGTTACAAGTGCTAATGCTGCAACTGCGATAGCTGCAACTACCAGTAATACAACTGTCAGTATCACAACTACCAGTGTTACAACATTTAATGCTGCAACTGCTAGTGATGCAACTTCTAGTGTTGAAACTACGAGTGCTGCAACTGCTAGTGTTGCAACTATCAGTGCTGAAACTAGCCAATATTGTAAATGCCAATGTTGTAACTGCCAGTGTTGCAAATGTCAATATTACAACTGCCAGTATTGCAAATGCCAGTCTTACAACTGTCAGTGTTGCATATACCAGCTAGTGTTGCAATAGCCAACATTACAAGTGCCAGTGTTGCAGCTGCCATTGTTGCAACTACCTTTGTTACAAGTGCCAATGTTGGAACTACTAGTATTGTAGCTACCAATGTTGCAACTGCAAATGTTACAACTGTAAGTTTTTGTAAGTGTCAGTGTTGCAGCTGCTAGTGTTACAACTTCCAGTATTGCAAGTACAAGTGTTGCAACTTCCAGTGTTGTATCGACCAGTGTTGTAACTGCTAGTTTTGCAATGACTAGTGTTGCAATTGCCAGTGGTACAACTATCGTTGTTGCAAGTAACAATATTGTAAGTTTAATGTTGGAAGTGCCAGTGTTGCAACTACTAATGTTCCAACTGCAAGTGTTGTAACATTAGTAGCATTTGCTATACACCCCGCGGTACACTTGTCCAATACAGTAGTGGTATCTTGGAGGGGGAGGGTCTTCCCGTCCCGGTGTTGTCACTTAGCTTGCAGCGTGCCCACAACAAATCATGGGCATAAGCAGGTTCTTATGCTTTTTCTTTTCAAAGACGCATCAAAATGTTAAGATCAACGCTCCGGATACATTTTCTTCATAGTAGGTAAAAATACACTTTTGTATTATTTTTATTGTCTATCTAGTGCACTCGTCGATTCACTCACCCAATACACTTTCCACTTTCGAAGGGGGTTGGTGGGACTATTCCTGCCCCCTCCGAAGTAGAAGTGTATTGGGGTTATTCTGGGAAGTGTATATGAAGGAATGAAAAATTAGTACACAAGTGTGCACATACACTCGTGTACGTTCTTCAGCATATGCAAGATACACCCATTTATACAGTATGAAAAAACAATAGCTGTGACTTGGAGGGGGGACCTAAATTCAGAGTGCCGCTTCCCTAGCTGGTACCGTGCTAGCAACGATTTATGATCGTAAGCAAGTTCCTTTTTTTTTCTTTTATAGGAACCGTCAAAATGTCAAGGTCGACGCTCAGGATCCATTTTTGTCGCATGAAGAAAATAAAACACCTATGTATTCTCTTGGTTGTCTACCCGGCACACTTGCCGACACACTCACCAAATACAATTTTCACTTTTGGAATGAGGGGTGGGATTAGTCATCTCCTCCCTACTCCAGAGTCAATGTGTATTGGAGGGATGTATTGGAAAGTGTATCTGGAGAGGTCCGAACTTGTACAAAAGCGTACAAATACACTTGTGCACATTTTCAGTGTATGCAAGATGTAACCTCCCAATACACTCTCCCAATACCGTAGCGATTTCTTGGAGGGGAGACTTCCAGTTAGGATGCCCTTTCCTATGTCATAGCATGCCCATAGCGATTTTTCGGTATAGGCAGGTTCTTATCTTTTTGCTTTTTGGAGAACTTTCCTGATGCCACAATTAACATTCCAGTCCTGTATGGGTATCATAAACACACGCATTATTTTGGTTGTCTATTTGATACATTAAAGAGATTCGTTTCTCACTTTTGAGGGGAGACAGGACTACTCGTGCCCCCACTCCAACGTCGAAATGCAGCGGGGGGTGTATTGGAGAGTGCATATGGGGTAGTCCAAATTCGTACACAAGTGTACAAATACACTTTTGTAAATTCTTTAGCATACTTTGGATACATCCCCCCTTTCACGCCTCCAATACACTCAACGTGTTCGAGGGTGGAAGGGGGGACCACAGTGTACTTCAAACGAATGACAATCACAACGCCTACAAACTTTAAGTAGAGAAACCGCATGACGCTCTCTCCTGTGGAGAGTGACTTGTATCCGAATGTGGGGTTTGATCACGTGCTTTGTATGACATACATACCAAGAAATTATTTGGAGGACAGGAAATTACTACCTTGAAATTTATTGAGTACATGTGTTTAACAAAACGGAGAATAATTATTAAACCTTCATCGCAAATAATTGTAACATTTTGTAGAAATACAATGACAATTTTTCACTTGGAAACAAGTGATGTTACACGTGTATACACATCAGTCGACTTATTCAAAGCAAAGACGACAGAGGAGTAGTTTGCATAGCGATGGGGTGAATAAAAAAAGGGTGATTAACCATAGCTTAGTATGCTGTTATTGCTACCACTGATTTTACGATTTATTGGTCACACAATATTTGATTCTATTGTGCATTGATCACACAATTGCTGTTTATGAGGTGTGGCAATCACACTATCTCTTTTTAAGCAGTCAATTGGTGACATGCTTACTGCTCATATGATGTGTTGGTCACGAAATCACGGTTTGTATGGTGTCCTGGTAAAAAAATGATTTTACCGTTCATTCATCACAAGGCCACGTTTCACCTCAGTTGCATTGGCCACACAATCAACGATTCAATGGAATGCTGGCCATAAAGCAAGCGAGTCCATGGTGTGCTGGCCACACAATCAAGGATTTTGTGTTGCGTTGGTCACACAATCATTGTTCAATGGTATTTAACATCCACAATCATTGTTTTTACTTGGCATTTGTCCTAAAAGTAATATTTCTATTATGTATCGGTTTTTCATCACTGCTTCTATGGTGCTTCAGCCAGACAGCCACTGTCTCTGTGGTGTACTGGTCATAAAACTGTGGTGTTGTTGGTGTTTTCTTCACACAAAGCATGTTTCGATGGTGCACTGGTCACAGTATCACTATTTCCATGGTGATTTGGTCACACAATCAGTATGTCTACTGACTATTGATCACACAAACAATGTTTATATGTTTCGCTGACTAAACAATCATGGCCTACATGGTCCATTCAGTGTATCAGCACTCTTTTGTTCTGTAAGTTGGTCCCATCACCACAGTTTCAATGGTGCGTCGGCCACACTATCATCGCTTTTATGGTGTCCTTGTCAGAGAAACATTGTTTCTATGGTGTGTTAAGGATAGAATAACCATTTCGAAGGCTCAACTGTCACATAACAAGTATTGTTCTGGTGCTTTGGTCACACGATCACTATTTTTATGGTGTGTTGATCACACATGCACAATTCCTCAGATGCATTGGTAAGATATTCACTGTTCTTTTGGTAGTTTGGTCACAATATCACTTCTTCTATGGTGTGTTGGTCCCATAGTCAATCTTCATAAGGTATTCTGGTCACACAATCTCTATTTCTATGGTGTATTTGTGAAACAATCACTATTACTATGAAGCATTCATGACACAGTCATTGTCACCTTTTTTAGTTGTTCCAACAATTGCTGCTTCTATGGTGTGGTGGTCACGAAATCACCACTATTGTGTTGTTTGGTCACAATTATCACCTTTGCTACAATTTATTCGTCACAAATCTGTTGTGTCTATATGAGTTGGCAACACGATCACAGTTTTATGATGTTTTGATCACGCAATTAATCTTTCTTACTATGCGTTGGTCACACGCTTATTATTTCTCTAGTGCGGTGCTCATATGGTGCATTTGTAACATGGTCAGAGTTTCTAAGGTGCATTTGTTACAAATTCACTGCTTCCACAGTGTGTTGGTCATGTTTTAACAGTTTTTATGGAATTGGAGGTCACATAGTCACTCTTTGCATGGTGTGTTGGTCACACACTCACTTCTTGTATGGTACATTGATGACACTATCACTTTTGTTTTATGGTGGAATGGTCATCCAATCACTATTGATATGGTAAGTTGGACACGGAATCACTGCTTCTATGGTGATTTGACCACACACACGGAGTTTATAACACGTGAATCGCACAATCTTTCCCTCTACATTGATTTATTCATCCAATCACTACTTACATGGTACATCTGTCACACAATTACTATTTCTATCGTATCTTGGCTGCATAATCTCTGACTTTTCTAGTATACTTGTGACATGACTGCTCTTTTGATGGTGTATTGTTTGCACAATCACCGTGTTTGCGGTGTGGTGGTTTGACAAGTACTACTTTGGTGGTCCATTTTTCACTCGATGACTGCTTTTATGGTGTGTTCGTTGTATACTCACTATTGTTATGGGGTGTTTATCATCTAGAGTAATAGCTGATGTATCCATGTAAGTGTGAACATAAGACTAAGATACCCACGAGTTTCATATCAAAGTAGCTATATTCAGCGAGAGGAAAAAAATATTGCCACGTCCATTTTGATGGCCATGCCTGATCTGCGAAAGTGGTCATCGATCAAGCAAAGCGGGGGGGTGGACGTGTCACCCCTGCCATTGCCAGAGTCGTGATCAACCGGTCAGCCTTCTTTCCTTTTTTTAAAATCCCAACTCGTGAATTTGTTGTTGGGGCCGATTCATTTTCACCCATCTTGTGAAGACATTTTGCGCAAGTTACCCATGGTTCAGAATTTCATTTACAAAATGTTCACTGCCCACAAATGAGAACTTGGAGGCCCATTTTCTGGCAGGGGGAGTCCACGAGTTCCCCACGCCTTTAACTGGTAAGCCTTCTGCCTATAGTTAAAAATAGAGTCATGCCTCGGCCACTTAACACATAATGACTCCAATTCCCACTAAACATGACGAGCGAATGTCCAAGGCATGTGCTCATATGCATCACAAATCCTATAGAACGGGCCCCGCATAATCCTTGTCACAAGTGACATTGGACAATGCGGACAAGAAATATTTCTTCTTGAAAAGTTCTTATATCCCTTCGTTTACAAAACGTTCTACCATGCCAATAGAAAATGACCACCGGTTGTTCGAAGACAGTCTATTAGCTCATAATACTCCTCAAAGTTAAGGGGACTATTCCCGTTGAGAAAACAATAGACGACACGATCGTTATCGGCCATGTGGATCAAACGGTTGGGCTTTTTTCACACCCTTGCGATGGAAATATTGGAGTGTCATCTCCTTCTTTTTGTAGACGGCTTGACACAAAGAAGTGGGTGCGACCTCGTCGCCCTTGCTTCTTTTGCTCCATGTATCATGCATTGCGAGACATAGAACAATGGCAAAACCTTGCAACAGAAGTTTAAAAGGCAAGACGTTGCTAGCGCTATAAGCCTTCATTTCATAAACGTGAATTTCCTTCACAATGTACCGTTTGAATGTATGCTTCTTCTTTTTTTGGACTTGCCCTGATTAATCCTCAGATTGTCCAGTAACTTAGCGTCCACTAAAGCAATCAGACGTCCCCTCCATCCTCCTTCCTCCTCCCTCCTCCAAAAATGTTAGTTTTGGATCATGTTTTTAAGCAAAAGAAAACAATTGCCATATTGTATGAACGACTGATGTATGGGGTTTGAGAAACTGTTTAGATCCATATCATAGACAATCCTAGTTATCTCCTTACATAGAATGCAATAAGTACCTTTTTTTCAAGAATTAAAAGCTACAGTTGTGTACCTAGCATTTCTTCCTACAAACGTACTATATTTATGCATGTCAAGTGTTGTATCAAACGGCTACTATATTTGGTTTCTCTTCTCTGTCATTTGGCGGTGACTACAATGAGGAAAAAGAAGAACAGTTGGGGTATCAACCGAGCCACGTTGGTCAACACCCCAATGTCCAACTAGCTTTGGCTAGACGTACTGGGCCATGTCTAGCTTAAACTAGCCAATGAATGGGGTGCATGGTGTCAGCAAGAATGACCCCCCCCCCCCCCCCCCCCCCCCCCCCCCCCCCCCCGGGCACCCCCATCTCTGCCGCTCAACGCCAGTGGCACACAACTGTCGCACGTTGTGCAATGCACAGTTCCATCACGCGTTGTGTGGAACCAACTGCGACAACTCTGCCCGACCATGCTCCTGCGCGGCTGCAGGAACGGTTGGACTATGCGAAGTCATCGCGCAATAGACAAGACATAAAACCGAAACCCAAAAGAGAACCCAATGATAATCATCAGCAAAAAGCAGCCACATGCCTCAATATTTTGTAAATAAATGTGAAGAGCACACTTATTCTGTTCTTTTTGTTGTCACATGGCATGCAACCAAGAAGGAATCAAAAGCAGTGAGGAATCCATACAATTCCGAAATATGATTAACACAATACCCACCATTTCTAGAACATGCCTATAATACCGGGATTTTGTTCATGATGTCTCATAATGGGCACCGCAGTCATGTTTAGTCAGTATTCGCATTTTTGTGGGCAAGGTGACAAGACGTTAAAATGAGTGGGTGATCCATATCGTCCGTGGGGACAGTGGGTAATCAGTCAAGACCACGCTCAAAACGTGGATAAGAGAGAATTGTTTCGTTTATTGTCTTCTATGTTTGCACGGGCAGAGCACACATAAATAAAAAACATGCATCTGTGAATGGAGGTTGCCAGCTTAAAAAAAGAAGAAAATACTAGTTGCTCGATGCCCATCAAGTGAAAACCCTTTTGTCGGAGAACAAACATTTTGATCCATACAAACCGCATTCAAATCTGATGCCAAATCACACTCGAGGTTTTAGGATTCTTTTTTTTGCATAGGCTCCTGTTAGGCACTGCGGTAGCGGGTCTAGCAGGTTACCACTAGACCAGCTACCGCAGTGCCTACCAGTGCTAACGATGGGGTGTTTCTGACCCCCCATTCAAACCGTTGCAAACATCTTTTGGGAAAGTCACGATCCCCTATATATAGAGGTTTGTCAACTTTCTTTCACGTCTTTTGACGTCAACATGTTGACGATCAATGCCATGCGGCGTTGACGTAGCACGTGGTTTTGGATAAGAAGTGTTTTTTCGTATGCTCGCTGGATGTGGCATCATTAATGTGCAAAAAAGTTCCAGTTTTGGATATGGCGTGGTGAATTTCTGAGACGTGGATATCTTGTCTTTGTCAAAAACTTGTGAATAGATGGAGCTTCGTCGAGCGGAACGTAAGTGGTTCACAATGATGAAATCCAAGAAAGTTACGATTTAAGGATCTGGGGCAGATGGATAACGTTTTCTAAGAGGTCAGTGTATTTGTATGACAAGCGACAAGTCATCGATAAATTGTTTACAATGCCAAAAATGGGATGGCATGTTTTGGGTCCTTGGTGCTCGAGCCGAGCAACGCGTGCGAGGTCGTGCCATGAGTGGCGGCTTTGAGAAGCTCTGTCGAGAACTCAGGGGGCTTTGAGAATATTGAGGTGGGTCTTTGTAAACGTCTAGTAGCATCGAGATGTCGACCAAAGGAATGTAAAAAGTTTGATATTTTTTGCGTCACTTATTTTGATCACTCCGGAATGTCGTCAAAGTTGTCAAAAACTTTTGAAATGGAATACCAGAGGTCGGGACAGGTGGCCAAAATTCCATCGACTTATCGGCGTACTAATCCTGAAGTCGTCATGCAGTGGGCCACGAATGTCATGACAAAAATACTCACTCACACAGTTCAGGGAATTCTGTACATCTGGAACGTAACGCTCTCCCTGTTTTAGTTACAACGCACGGATGGGTTAGTAGACGTAAACTGGTGGTAACAGTAGAGACCGTTTAACAGGTCATTGATGTCCCGGAGGTTGCCGTAGATATCCCAGTTGTTGTGTGCCGCGTTGTAGTCGTGTCTCTTCAGCAGTGTTCATGTCCAATGATACCTTCACTCATGTTTGTATATCCATAGCTGTTTATATAGGTGGTGGTGGTGTTGAGTCTCTGCCGGGGAAGTTTCTACTGGGGTCCCGGCAATGCTTGAGCTTGCAATTGTTGAGAATGCGATGAATTGCCATGCTGTCAATTAGGCAAATGGGAACGACGACAGGTGTTTGCATTTGGTTTCAATTACTGGGGTTTAAGCTTAGAAAGTTTCTACTCTCAGGGTTTGATGTTTGCCGAGCTGATGAGGACGCGATCACCAGCGCTCAACACGTCATCACTGCAATGTTGGTAGACCGTTCACTTTATCAATTCTTGTCTCTTCGCGAGGGTTTACCGTATTCACTCCCAAATGCTTGATAATTCCGTCCGGTAGATGTTATCCCCAAGAATTTTGCTTTGACTTTCTAATCTAGACGGCGTGGTAAGAAGTTTTCTGTAAACCACTTCAAACATAATTTTATCCATTACGGTGGAAGTGACGGAGTTGTATGTGAGTTTGGCGGTCGGCAGTTTGGCTCCCTACTCAGTGTCGTGTGGCTCGCATGAGATACTGAGAAGTTGTTTGAGCATCTGTTTAGCCCGCTCTGTTTGTCCATTGGTCTGAGGATAGAGTTTCCTCGATAACTCGATCCAACGGTCATAACGCATCATCGGTTTGTGCAAAAATGACTATTGAAGAAGCTGTCAATGTCACTGATGATGGTTAATGGCACGCAATGCAGCCCCATGATCTGGTTTATCAATAGCCGTACTGTTTCCTCTATAGCGACGGTGGACATCGTTGTGAGGAACTGTGATGTTTTAGAAAACCTATCCACCACCACGAGGATGGCATCACACCCCTCAAGAGTGGTACACAATTCCATCACAATGTCTATGCTGATATCGACCCACAGTTCTGTTGAATCTAGTAGTGGTTGAAGTAGACTGGGCGGCCGTGAGACAATATTTTTGTCTCGGACAGGTGTCGCACGATTTTCAGGAGGCCGACACATCGTCGTGGGATCCCGTCCCACCAGTAGTATTTTGCCAACTTCTTGAAGGTCTTGTGCTCGCAGATGTGTCCACCTGGACCGGTGTCGTGTAATTCCTTGAAGAGTATGCTTTGTGGCTCTTCATTCGATGGGACGACAACCTGGCAAGTGAATCGACGTCGTTAATAAGGGTCATCGAACCAGAACTTGGTTTTGTCGTACTTGCCAAACTCCTTGTTGTATTTTGCGAACAGTCTCTCAAGATATGGATCTCCTTCGACAAGTACGTGCTCATCTCGACTATGAAATCCGGCCGTCGAATCATAGCAGCCGTTGGATTAGTTTCTCCAGGTCGGTACTGGATTTCATAGTCAAGTTGGACTTGAATAACTCCATCCATTGAGTCTGTTGACAATTGGGATTTGGCCAAGTCTTGAGATATTCTAGTGCGCGATTGTTGGTGTGGATGATGTATGAACGTCATTTTAAGCAACACCATCATATTTTGAACTTGCACATGATTATGCGGATTTATTTCTCGTGCATAATATAGTTGAATTACGCCCCAAAATTTTCTCAACATGTACACTACCCGTTGTTCTCAACCGCTGTTGTCTTGGAGGAGAACGGCTCCGATAACGCGATCGGATGCATCGGTGGCCATGATGCAGTCCACCATTGGACTAACCAATCACAATGCTAATGCCGGGGTCAGAGCATTTCTCAAAGATTTTAATACGTCTTTGTTCATTGTCTCCCTACTTCTGATTGGTGGTTTTTTTAGTGAGATCGAAGAGATGCCCTGGCACTAGAGCGTAGTCTTTGGAAATTCAACGGTGGTAGTTACAATTGCCTAAAATTGCTTGGAGGTCCCCAAAATGTGTAAGCATCGGCCAATCAGCAACTTCCTGAACCTTTTTCGTATCCATGGTGATCCGTCTGTCACCGATGATGTGGCCCAGAAACTCGATCAAACGGCAATCGAAGTCGCACTCAGAGAGTTTTCTGAAGAATTTATCTCTTTGTTTTGTCTTGAGAACTTTTGGGGAGTGTCAATTGTGGTTTGTTGGGATGCGGCTGTGCACCTGCATGTCAAAGAGGAACATGACAAGAAAGTCCTCAAGGTACGGGCAGAATATGTTGTTCATCGCCGCCATGAATGTAGTGGGGGCATTTGTGAGTCAGAATGGGATAATCGTGAATACAAAGTGCCCATATCAAGTACATAATGATGTTTTGTTGACATCCTAGGCAAATCTGATGATAGCCATAGCACAAGTCAATTTTGTTGAAGATTCGGGCCTCCCTGAGTTGGTCAAAAAGTTACTATACTTGCAAAACAGGGGTTACACTTCTTGATTGTGATGGTGATCAACGTTCATAGTCCATGCACATGTGCATCTCTCTTTTTGTTTTTTTTTACAAGAAGTGGAGGTGCCACGTATGGTAACGTTGAAAGCCCAATGAATCCTTGGTAGCGTATCTCGTCCAAGTGTTTCTTAAGTCTAGTCGGATTGTGATCGCTCATCTGATGGGGTCCCTTCACTGTCGCTTTGCTATCTGGCTTCAGGTCTATCTGATGGTCAATGCTCTGATGCTGAGATAGCTCTTGGGGTAGTTTTATGGGGAAAACCCCTTCAAACTATTTGATGAGTGTCGGAAAGTCCTTTGGTACGGTTGCGAACTTCTTGAGTGTAGATGCCAATGTGGTCGGCTTAGCAGCTTCGATTTTTGTTCCCAAGTCTCCATGTGGAGTAGCCACTCTTGAACTCCACGTCGCAGATGCCTCTTGGCAGCGTCAAAAGATATCAGCTGGCATTTTATGTTAGTCGCATCTTCCTTTGTTGCTCCACCTCTACTTCTTCCTGTAATCACAGATGTGTTGTGAATCGCTCGATTAGAGGTGGATGTATTTTTTTCCATTAATTTTGGCATCAACGTAACTGCTGCTCCATTCCACCTTTGGATTGTGCCAATATAGGAAATCTCATCGGAGGAAGATTTTGCGGTCCCTCGTCGGGCAAGTTCTCCAAACCATTACAATGTATGGATCTCCGATTTCCAGTCGGAGAGGTTTGCAAGGTTGGCGGGTTTGCATGCGTGCATCGACGACTTTTCCTAAAAACACTCCTCATTTGATCTACCAACCCACCTTTCAAACCATGTCGTTGGTCTTCCTCGTACCCCTCGTTGAACTTTACGATCTCACGAACCCTCATCTCAAGCGATGTGAAGAGCTCCAATGGACTATTGGTCAGCGTAGAATCTTCCGATCAGGCAGGAATCTTCTTGTTTCCAACAATCGTGCGAGATGTGGTCCGGCTTCATGCAAGTCCAGTAGAGCCACTGATCGTGCTGATCGATAGCGACGATGTCCATCGGAGACGAGGTTTTAGTCCATCATGACTTTCATCCGCCAAGATTAGAGTTGTGACTCTGGGATCACCAGCCATTGGATTCCTACACCTCAGCGTTGAAGTTGGCGCTGTTGATGCAGTCGGCTATTGTCATCATTCACGGAAGGTCATCTTGGATACCAAAAATTGCAATTGCTTGCCAAATGTCTCTCCTGAGGCCGTTGTGGTAATATAAACATTGTTCGTCCAGGATGGGTTCGCTGCCAGTGATGATTTCACAAAAGTGTCGAGTACACTCTGCCACGCTAGGCTGCTGATGCAAGCGCTTGAGTCTATATGGTGCGTCAAACTTCCCGTTCAGCTTCCCAAATGAGCAATTGTAGTACGCACAAGGTTGCTTCACGTTTCTCGTGGCATGAGATATTCGTGCCACGTCGAGATGATTTGATTGTGAGGTGGTACGCTTGCTGTTGGCGATGTGAGAGGGGTCGTATGAGCCGTTGATCGAGCCCTGTCAGTCTCCTGCTACCATTGAATGGTCTTTAAATTGGAAAACCAGCTCAAAGTCGTGCCAGGCAAAAGGGAGGTCCCGAGGTCAATTGTTTTTTGTCCTTGACCCCAGCAACGATGAAGTACACCTCCAAACTCCTTAGCCACATCCTGACCATCGATCTCTTGGAGGTTATCGGATTGAATATCTCAAGAAGTGTCATTCAAATATGGGGTTCATTCAAGATATCTCATTCTTCTTGGTGAGTACTGCTTAGCGCAGATAGGAAATCCTAAGCTCCCTCACCGCCATGTCCAGTTCTTGGAGGAGATGGATATCGCTGTTCTTGAGTCTCGAACATTTCTGGTACAGATCTTCATAAATTTGGGCCTCTTGAATGATGCCTTCCATCATTCCACGTGTCAAACCAACGTGCAGTGACAGAGGCAAAAGGTTTGCCGAGATCGAGGGGTCCGTCACCGGGTTGACTGTCGAGTCCGTGGATGTTGTGCAATTTGGCACAAAAGCTACCACTGCCATCTGGTACGTCTGGAAAGTGTCAGTTTACATGTGCTGCTGATCCTCCATAGCCCGAGTTCCAAGGACATCTAATCATCGCCATTTGTGCTTGCTTCGTTCACCGTTGTTGCAAGGTATGCGATGCTCTGAACGTCATAGATGCGCTAACAATTGGTGCAAGGTTGTTGCTATGTAGTTAGTGCGTGGGTTGCCCCTCCAGGGCCACTGTGCTCTGATACCAAGTGTTGCGCCGAGCAAAACGTAGGTAGTTCACACGGATAAAGTGCGGGAAAAACGGTGATTTGAGGATTTGGGAAAAGGGTACATGTCACATACACCTAGTTTTTGGAACTAAATAGCTCATTCGCCCATCGCCGAGCGGAAAAAAACCTACCTATCCATTGGTCGCCGCTAGCGCCGCACCAGTAATAAAGAAAAACGTCAAAAAGCCATGGCGAGGCCGCATGCCATGCATTGAAGACGCATGGCACGTGACTGAGAAACTACAAGGAAGCTTCCTAACTTTGCTACTGCTAACGTGGCGATACTGTCCAGTCAGCTGGTGCACTAGCAAGCAAGCAGGTGCAAGAAATAGCCAGGGTCAGGCTAGAGAGACGCGCAAGCATAAGCTCCAATAGCTTAGTAATGTAGAGAGAGATGACAACTGACAAGCACACAGCATAAACAGCTGTCGCGGCGCACGGAGGGTGACGCACGCGACAGTGTCAGTTTGTCCTAAAACCGGCCCCAAACCACTGATTTGGCCGTATCTATGCGCACAGGTGTCCAAACGCAACACCAGCTGAACCTAGAGATGCAGAACCTCGAGCCGGACACTACAACTGGTCACACGCATAAGTCCGGCACTGATGGGTGGAAAGTCAATGCAAAATATACAAATCGGGCTCGAGAGCCAATCCACTGAGAAAACTTTAGCGTCTACAGAAAGACCCGTAAAGCACCCCGGTAGCAGCTGTCTAGTATTTTCTTGCGGGTGTAGCCATTGCTTGTCGAAGCTCCAATGCCAGCTGCGTCCGCATCAAGGATCTGCACGAGCATGGACACGGCCGAGTGGTTACAAGAAGCTGTACAGACAGATGGGGACGGCTCACATCACAACAGTGGCGCCCTCCACTAGTATCACAAATCCCTTTGTTGAAGGGTTTGTGATACCAGGGTTTAAGGCTTGAGCGGAGCCCGTGCAAAACATACAAAACCCTAAATCGAACTTGGGGATTTGCGTGTCCAAAAAAAAAACAAAGGTCATCGCTCCCTTGTGATTCACGCATGGGAGCGATGTCCCCATGGAGTTTTTTTCCTTGCTCTCCTGCCGACGCATGCCACGAGCGAGCATGCTTTGTGACTGGGCTTTTGAAGTTTTATTCTGCTGGTGCTGGGCGGATGGGAGTCAGTTTGCGTTTTATGGGTATGCGAGCTACCTTATTGTAGCAATTATTTGAAATGAATACAAGAGGCAGGTGTTGCACGCAAAGCATACATAAGGTTACATGGTAACCGAGCAAAAGTATTCATATTAGTATCTCTTAAGAGGCTAAATAGATGCCTGCAATCTGGACCACATAATGGAAGGTTTGCCATGAGACGTTTTCTCGTCCATGGAGGCCAAACCTGGTTGTAAATGGACTGCCAAACTGTCATCCGGGTTCGTTCAAAATAATTTTTTTGTTCGCCCATGTGTGCTCTTGAACATTGTGTATGGGTTGGGCGGACTGCTCCTAAATTACTTCAAGCTATGTTGGATTCATTCAAGCTTGTGTGGATGTAAAAGCTAAAAGAACACAACCGAAAATTGAACAAATGCGCTTGATACAATATTATGTGTAACAATTCACCAACATATTGACGAAGAACCTCAAAATACATTTCTTCTTGGATTTTTTTAGGACGGAGTTGTAATATGTCCATCGTTTCGGTCGATATATCAGCGGTGTCCATAGTAAAAAAACGAACTTCATGCGGTTTCCAGAGTAAAAAACAGAAAGCCCGCGCTGTCCATGGTCGCAAACAAACTGTCCGCGGTGCCTATATTTTTCGTCATGCGAGCGAAAACGGGCATGGCTGATATATATTTCATGCATATATCACATTCGACATGGATTTTGACTTCGAGATTCACTGGTCATCGCGAGCTCACAGGAGGACTTTCGCGGTGAAACCTCCCTATGAGCACGCGATGACCCTGCCAAGCCCCCTATCTAAGTTAGGGGATTTGTTGTAGGTTCGGGGGGGGGGGGGGGGGGGGGGAGTGCAGGATGCGGCGCACGCTGTGATAGAAGAAAGGGCTCTTGCCGGGATCTGCGGAGCGCCACTCTTGATTGTGCGCCCTCCCATTGTGCACACCGTGCGGCGGTTGTGCGCACGAAAAAAATGCATTGCACGCCGAGAAGCTGGAAGCGAGATCGTTTTTTCCTAATCGTTGCCCGTCGCATACTACGGAAGAAAAATGACTTCATGGTGTCTCCGGCTGAATGCCATTCGATCTGTCCATCGGACGTGCGAAGACGGACAGGCATTAGAAAGAGATAATCGAGTGTCTAGTTTTCTTGCACTTTACTTATGTCGACTTTCACTTTGGAAATCATTTTTAAAGAGAGAACTTTACATATTCGTCACGGAAAGAAATAGGTCTCTCGGATGGCTCGTATCGTCGATAAGGCAATCCAATGGCTGACAGGATTTACACGTGGAGATAATAGAAGAAAAAAAGTTACATAGTGAAAATAAGCGTGATATGAGATTGTGCAGAGTATAGAAGAAACGTCGTTCGTCACAAAATAGTACCCGATTTGACAAGACTTCCGCATATCCTGCAAAATCAACTAGACGACAAATAGATACCTATTAGTTATATGGGAGTCGCCACTCCTCATTATTTGCACAACCATTGTGCGCACAAGGAGGCGTGTCGACTCCCAGATACATATTAGGTATCTATTTTTCGTCTAGTTGATTTTGCAGGATATGCGGAAGTCTTGTCAAAACCAGTACTATTTTGTGACGAACGACGTTTCTTCTATATTCTGCACAATCTCATATCACGTTTGTTTTCAATGCGTAACTTTTTCTTCTATTATCTCCACGTGTAAATCCTGTCAGTCGTTGGATTGCCTTATCGACGATACGAGCCATCCGAGAGACCTATTTCTTTCCATGACGAATATGTAGAGTAAAAAAAATAGAACCCAAAACCCCCAGTGTAACTAGGGGGTTTTCCGGATATTGGGGGAGGGGGGTTTGCGACATGACGCGCATCCAGTCGCGAGTTTTGGAGTTCGCACTTGCGACCTTCAAACTCACAACAGGGTTACTTCTGACATTGGCGATTCCAGTGTCAGCGTCGTCCACTTCGCCCTCGAAGTCGGCGAAGTCCGACTTCGACGACGTGGGTACAGTTATCTTTTTTTTCCGTTTTTGCTCGCACGACGAAAAACATGGGCACTGCTGTCATTTCGTTCGCGACTATGGACAGCGCAGGCTTTCCGTTTTTTACTCTGGACACTGCGTGAAGTTCGTTTTCGACTATGGACTCCGTGCATCTTTCGAACGAAACGATGGAACTAGAGTAATTACGCCCTTTTTTAATATGGTTTTATCCGATGATGAATTTATTTATACAATATTAATCTGTTCTTGTATTGTGAGCATGCTAGTTTCACACGTCTGTTATGAACTTCACAAAACAAATGATCTTTGGCAAACGTTGAGGAGGTTTGAATGTTTCCTTATGTTATGGAGAATAAGATGACTTAATAATCGGCAGAATTCAATTAATTTACCTTCTTCTATGTCGGTGGTTGAACCTCTTTTATGTCAATTGCATATCGACCCTGTTTGAAGCCGGGTTCATGAGTCCCAAGAGTGTACCATGACGGCGAGTTTTCAGAAATAGAACAGGGCCAGGCCAAGGTGGGGCGACATAGAGGGGAAAACACCATTAGATTATGCTCGCCAATGGACTGGAGGCGTTGGACACAATCCAACGTACAGTCCTTACCCCTTTGTCCTGGCGTCGGAATAGTCATTCCGTACTATCCAGGGTCTTTCCGGACATGTAGGTCGATGCCTGTGTTCTTTTCTCATGGACCGATCCTGAATATGCATCCACGGACGTGGTGGGCATACAGTCCTACAAATTCTTGCACCTTGATTAGTGGATATGTTAGAAAAATGACCGATCCACCAATAATGATTTATTGCAGTATCTTTTGGACACAAACTGATTGTAATAGGTTACCATGTAACCCAACAATTATGATCATTTCCAAACCTTGTCATTTACTCCTCCTGGGTTGTTTTGCAATGGCTGTAAATTAGTCCTCTAATGGCTTGCTAAATAATCTCAGGAAACTTCCCTTTGAGGGTTACCTTGAATGACGACAATGACCCACAAAGCACAGACGTTGCATGGACGTTGATGACGTTCATGCTCAATCGGCCATGGATTCTCATGCTCGAGTTCGAGCAAGCAATTTCGGACGCCCGACGTACCTCCTACTCACAATTTTCACGCACGAGGAGAAGACATTGCCGGGTCACTTCGAATTTTAGTGGCACTGAACTACATGAGTACCCTCCCATAAGGGTACAAAACTTGGTCCCGGTTCTTGAAAAATTAAAAGCAAAAAGTACCTATGCAAACCCACTTCCAAATAACTGCGGTAATGAAGTACTCGACCCTTGGGAAATATGGATACTTCGTATCAATATGGATACTTAGTAAGTGTACTTTGATGGAACTTGTCATTTGCGTCGCGCACATATGTATAGTGCCTAGAATGGGAATGAGGTGTATGTTGCATCTGTTGGTTGTACCACTTAGACACTCAAATGACCTCTTGACTCTGTTCACTCATACACATCATCAATGCTAGTGACTCAGCAGACATGAAGCTCAAGGCGCATGTGTTGCGGGCCATGCATCGTTGGCATCTCGGCCGCGTGCAAGAATGGAGTGAGCTCAGTTGTTCTCAGCCCTACATGCAAGCATGCTTGTACCCTTTAGTGTGTGATGATTAGCTCTCACATGAGTGAATTACTAGGGAGTGCATGCACCACATTCGCTCGTGCTAGATGTGGCCGAGTTTTGCTTTGCATGCTTCTTGCTGGATCCCTTGGGACCACACGTCCGGTTTATACCGGCGTGTGAGAAGCCGCCTGGAGCTCGTTCGCTCCAGGTTCGGGCTGGATCCCTTGGTGGCATCCGGGCCCTACGTCCAGAGGCTTGCATGGGTGGCCCGGTCAACTGTCGTTTATCACTTTGGTAGCCACTGACTAACAAACTTCTTGTTCTCTCCCTACTGTTGCGTAACGTGAGCTTGCCCCGATCCATGGTTTTGCTCTCTCCACTTGCTTACTTGCTTGCTTGCACATCACAGCAATCACTGCTACCTACTGGTATCCAAGCAAGAGGACAAGCCATTCATGTATCTAGGTTGTGGTTCCGACTATTGCAGCAACACCTACTGCATTAGTCGTACGTGGCCACTACATCGACGGCTGCAGCGCATCTCAGCCACAATCCGCCTACTCTCGGCTGTGCTATAGTCATCGTGGCGTCACTCCGTGTAGCCGCATCTCACGCAAATTCCAGCGAGATCTCAGCTGTTGTTACGGCAGCAAGAGCATTCTTCGTCGCTGGTGTACACCTCCGCATCGACCAAATACGTCCATCGCATCCGCTTTCTCGCTGTTGCCCGTGTGGCGGTCTCACATAGTAGCAACAACATTTGCAACCACTGCACGAGTCAGTTTCGGCCGTGTTGAAGCCACTGCAGCATTGCTTCTCTTCTGTTTTTCCACGCACGTCTCCACCGTGGATATGGCAACAGTAGTGGCATTTGCCGCTGCTGTCCACGTCCATCCGCTTCGGCCCTGCTGCGGCCACAGCACTAGTGTCCCATTGCCCGTGCACCTTTCCCACCAACCAGCTTACAGCTCACCGCACAGTGCTCAGCACCCTGTTGTTGACCGACGCCTCTTCTGTTGTATGATCTCCCAGCAGTCAGCTTACAGCCAACTGAAACTCTCTCTCTCTCTCTCTCTCTCTCTCTCTCTCTCTCTCTCTCTCTCACACACACACACACACACACACACACACACACACACACACACACACACGCACACGCACACGCACACGCACACGCACACGCACACGCACACGCACACGCACACGCACACGCACACGCACACGCACACGCACACGCACACGCACACGCACACGCACACGCACACGCACACGCACACGCACACGCACACACACACACACACTCACACACTCTCTCTCTCTCTCTCTCTCTCTCTCTCTCTCTCTCTCTCTCTCTCACACACACACACACACACACACACACACACACACACACACACACACACAGAGCTACCACACATCTTGTGGCTGCACTGCTGCTTGGACCCTTTGTCACACGACTTTGGCACTTCTTAGTCTTGCGCACCTCCGAGACAGAGTCCGTCATCTCCTTGCATAGCGGCAGCAGCTGCTGCTGCATCTACGGCCTGAACTAGCACCTTGGCTTCGACGCCCGCCGCTAATCCCGCAGCCACCTCGTTGGGGGGTGGCATGAAGGTGCACACATTGACGAGGCCATCACATGCCACGAGGAGCTGGTAGATCAAGCAGGGCTAGAGGTGTGGTCACACCGTCGTTGTGACTGTCCAGCGTACCACCCTAGTGAGGACCACGACCCAACAGACCACGAGGCCCGAGCTGACGCAGCCGAGGATGCCGCCTATTGCGCGTCAGCTTCCGAGGACTTGCCGACCGTGCAAAACACTCCAGCAATGGAGCCATGAGGCGGTCAAAGTTTTCCCCAATTGTCTGTAAGCTCCTCCATTCATCGTATAATACGTCAACAAAGTCAGTGTGTTTCTCTTGGCATGGTACCATCGACGCTAGCATAACCAAAAGCATCAGTAGAGGCAGTTCCCTGGTAGACAACCTCACGTTGTGTCCCATCCTCCGTTGCCTCCCATGTAGCAACCTCATATTTATGATCCTCTGACATTTCTCCATTCTGGAAGCAGCTCTTCTATCCACTGCCACTGTTGCCTCCACCTTTGTTGCCATAGCACGTGCTTCTCGTGCACCCGCTAGCACTGCTGTTGGTAGAGCTGTTGAAGCCTACACAGTCACCGCTGTGAACCAAAGACCACTTGCAACTGTAATGGTCAACATTGCCACACAAGTTACTGCCGCTGCCAATTCTGTAATAGCTACAGTTGCAACAACTGCTACCGCCCTCTCCATTGCTATCATCTCCATCCAGTCATGCACGACTTTTGCGTCCTCTACTGTTGAGTCGTCATCGTTCGGGCACCAGCTTTGCATTCTTGTCACAGATGTAGTGGCCTTTTCCACCCTCACAAGGGCTGCCCTTGCTGGATTCGCTTGCCTCATCGCATCCATCACCTCCTCTTTGGCTTTCATCGCTGCTTCAGTAGCAGCCGCACTTCCACCTCTGTTTACTCTACGGCGCTAGCTTTGGTGAGCCCATGTCTGCCCATCTCTCTTTTTCCCTCTCCGCTATGGCATATGCATGCGTCCACCCTCATTGCAGTGCAGCAGTGACATCACATGAGTTCCACCCATCTTACATTTCCACGCCCACTGGGATAGGATAAACTCTGCTAGAAAAAGTTAGGGCTTTACCAAGTCTGTTCATGACAGTCAGTATGCCGTACTACAGGAAAAGCGGCATCGAGAGCGAGCAACCCTCCAGGTACCTCTCACTACACAGTGGACTGCTGAAGAAAAATCGTGCACTGAACAGGGCGATCAAGATACCTTCACTGACCACATTGCTGATTTAGTCCTCAATCGCCTGCAGCATGCACTGCACTCCACGCCCTCTGCGTCCACCGGTACTGGCATTACTACTGCTTTGTCTACTTCACTCGCTTCTGCATCAACCACATCTGGCTCTCTCACCTCTGACCCTCTTGCTGTGGCAGCTTCCGTAGGTGGTACTGTTGCCAAAGCTCTCGCACAGCCCGCAAATCGCAAGCCTGAATTTTATTCCTTTACCACACCCTCGTCCTCACCTTCCACCTAGGCCACATCCCTTCTCAATCAGAGTGGGAGAGGGGTGGCCGTGGGAGGGTGAAAATGAGAGGGATCGGAGGCTCAGGTGCAGGCGAGCAAGGCGGTCGTGGCAAAGGGAAGACCTCTAACGGTGCCAACTCGTCCATGCCTCTTCCCAACACTGTCACATGCTAGAAGTGTGGTGCAATCGGGCATTCTACACCGAAGTGTCCATCTGCCCCAGACAACGAGTCCCTTGCATCTTGTATGCGTACGCATTGGGCAAACTCCTCTTGCACCACTGCAACTTCTTCGTGCCCCACCACCACCTTCACAGTGTGCACCAGCCGCGGCTCTTTTGCTCCAATTGATGTCGCCGCCTACAGCAGAGGTGCGGCACCACCTCTGCTCCCTTACCCCTGGAGGTGGCTCCTAGGGTATGGGGGACCGGTCTACTACCCCCCCCCCCCCCCCCCCCCCCCCCCCCCCCCCCCCCCTGTCCGGTGCCTACTCTCCTCCCGTCTGGGCCTCTACCGTGCACCCGCCCCGATGCCCCTCCACCGGGGTTGTCATCATCCCGGACCCTTCTGAGAACGAGTGCCAGTTGGATGGTGCCCTCTCCCATGCCGTCCACCAGCATCACCTTCACGATCATGGAGGTGAGAGTGGACACTCTGGGTTAGAGTCACTTGCGTGTATTGTTGATGATCAGTTACGTGGTCCCGTGTCCGGTCATGTTCTCAGGTGTCACTTTATGGATGTCCCATGGATTCAAGATTGGCAGTCTGTTCACATACCCCGCTATCTTGCTGCCTGTGGTCGGCTTCTTTCCGCCCACGTTGATGTTGTTGTTGTGAGTCGTGACCCCTTCACTGCTTGTACGTCGGGTGGCTTTTGGATCCTTGACTTCGGAGGCACCAATCACATGACCTCGTCTCATTCATCCTTCGTCTCTCTTGGCCCTGTTGGCTCCGGTTGCTTTGTTCGCACCGGCTCTGGACAGCTGCTTCCTGTTTAGTGGGTTGGTTTTGTCCACTTTGTGGGCCTAGGGGAGGAACTTTTCATGCCCAACGTTCTTTATGTTCCATCGCCTGAGCTGAGTCATCTCTCTACTTTGACGCTTCACGACCAGGGAATAAATTTCTCCTCCAGTTGCGGCATGGAATCTCTCTCTCACCACACCTCTGGCTACATCTTGCTAAAGGACACACGCTGTGATTGCTTGTTTTGTGTTCTGATCTTTGCTACCATTCTGGCTACCTTTGTCCACTTGCACTTTGCTCGCTCCCTCTATCCTGCGTACACATAACTCTTGCATCGTCGCTTGTGGCACATTCACACTGCAACCATTGTCATGTTATTCCGTGTGCTTCCTGCCCCCCTGATTACCTTGACTGCACTCAGGGAACTATCCATTGGTATCTCTCTTCTACCATCGAAACTCTCACATCCCACCCCTTGGACCTTTTACATGTTGACGTCATGGGTCCTTTGTCTCGTGACGTTCTGGGGGGGGGGGGGTGGTCGATATGTTCTGTGCCTTACTGATGACCTCTCGCATGCACTGGGTCTTTGCCATCAAACAGAAGTGTGATGTCTATTGCACCCTTGAGTCTTGGCTTCCACATGTTGAACTCAACTGTGGATGTCGCCTTCATGTCTTTCGTTGTGACCGTGGTTACGAGTTCATGTGCCCTACTACTCGCTTTCTCACGTCTTGCGGAGTGTGCATTGAGGCTATGACCCCTTACACACCCCAAAAAATCAATGTCTTTGAATGCGAGAACAAAACTCTTGCTGACGGTATCTACTCTCTTCTTAGTGCCTCTGACCTCCCTACTCTCTTCTTGTTTGAGGCTATACCCTACCCGATGTGGATTTGGAACCGTGTTCCTCACGGTGCCCTCCCTCGCCATGTCACCCCCTTTGAACGGTGGTTCGGTCGTCGTGCCAACCTCTATCTTGCTCGTGTCTAGGGGTGTCTTGCGTCCGTCTGGCTCCCCGAGGAACTTCGCGACGGCAAACTCAGTCCTCGTGCTCGTCTTTGCACCTTTCTTGGTGTCTCGGCCTTGTCCAAAGCTTGGCGCTTCTGGGACCCCGACCGGGCCCGTGTTGTCGAGTCCCGTAAATCCCTCTTCTCTGAGGATGACTTTCTTCGCGACCTGTCCCGTGGCGATCCTCTCTCTTCCCTGACCTTGCTCCGTCGGCTTGGGGGGAGGTGGGTGTGTCTCAACCTCCAATCTCACAGGCGCTCCTTCAGTGCTATCTGCCTCAGTCCCTTCCCCCTCCACAGTCCGTGGTTCGGTCCCTTCCTCTTCCACTGTCCCTTCCTTTTTTGAGGCCTCTCCTCCCTCTGGACCCTCTCCGCCTAACACACCTCCCAGTGCCTCACCTTCTCCCTTTGTCTCATCTGAGTCCTCGTTGGCGCTATGCCAGTGTCTATTGACACACCGGTAGTCTTCCAAACAACTCGTTCTTGACTCCCCCACAACGCCTGCCCCGTAGCATGCACCATCCATTAGTGAGTCAGAACCCCCTTCCTTTCACTGATGTCCCTCCAGTTGGGCCAGAGCCGTATAGTCACGAAAGGAGGCTTCACTCCCTCCCGCTGCATTCTGTCTCACAGTCCACACATCCCCCTCGACCTCGCACTCGCTCTAGTGCAACCTCTACTACAGCTGACTCTACCGCCATACCTACTAGACTAGATGCACTCGGTCTTGCTGTCATTGTTGTCCATCCCAACTCAGCTGTGAGCTATACACTTGTAGCTCATGATTTTCACATTGCACTTGAGGCACCTGTTGCTTTCTATGTCGCTGCCTACTTTGGAGCGAATGGCCTTCTCCCACTCCCACCTGAGCCTGCCACGGTATGTCAGGCAAGGGAGACAGCTGACGCTGACCTTGGGAGAAGGCCATGCATGAGGAACTCACCGCGCTCAAGGAACATGAGGTCTTTTAGCTTGTCGATCTCCCATCGGGTTGCAATGCCGTTTCAGCTCGTTGGNAGCTGTGAGCTATACACTTGTAGCTCATGATTTTCACATTGCACTTGAGGCACCTGTTGCTTTCTATGTCGCTGCCTACTTTGGAGCGAATGGCCTTCTCCCACTCCCACCTGAGCCTGCCACGGTATGTCAGGCAAGGGAGACAGCTGACGCTGACCTTGGGAGAAGGCCATGCATGAGGAACTCACCGCGCTCAAGGAACATGAGGTCTTTTAGCTTGTCGATCTCCCATCGGGTTGCAATGCCGTTTCAGCTCGTTGGGTTCTTCGGCGTAAGTTGAATTCCGATGGCAAGATCGATAGGTATAAGGCTGGCCTCGCCGCTATGGGACTCTCACAGGTCCTTGGCATCCATTTTGATGAGACGTTTGCCCCAGTCTGGTGATACACCATGACCAGAGCCCTCCTAAGTCTTGTCGCTCAGCACGATTGGGAACTGGAACAGATGGATGTGAACAATGCATTCCTGCACGGACAACTGGACGAGGAGATCTACATGGTATAGCCCCCAGGCTTTGCTGATGGCAGTGACAAAGTATGGCGGTTGCGCAAGGCCCTCTACGGGCTCAAATAGTCCCCCCGCTGCTGGAACCAAGAGATCACCTCCATACTCGTGAGAGGAGGATACCGTCACAGCACTATTGACCTGACACTCTTCTTGAGTCCGTCCTCGCAGCCGTTGGTGGCTATACTGGTCTACGTGGATGATCTTCTTATCATGTCACCCAACCCTGCAGCACTGTAATCGGTGAAGACTCTCTTACAGTCCACCTGCAAAGTGAAAGACCTAGGCCATGGTCGAGTTTTCCTTGGCATGGAGCTTGAGCGTGACTATCAGTGTCGCACTCTGCATGCTCACCAGGCTGCCTACATTCGTGGCCTAGGGGAGCACTTTGCCTCCTAGCTTGCTGACACTTCGACTACGTCCACACCGATGACTCCAACTGGCCAGCTTCTGCTGAAGTCTCTCGACACGTCTCAGCTAGGTGAGCCCGTCGATGTCAATGACTACCTCAGTGTGATCGGATCACTGATGTATCTTGCCACTACCACTCAGGCTAATGTGGCCTTCTCTGTCAACTTCCTCACTCAGTTATCACACTGGCCTCATCAGAGGCGCCTTGAGGTAGCACTGCTTGTCATCCGCTATGCACTATCCACCACACAAGTAGGAATATGCTACAGATCACAGCCTCGTGTGGTTGTTGACGGGTACACAGATGCACGTAGTTGTACCGGCTACATCCTTCTTGTGGACGGGACTGCGGTCTCTTGGAAGAGTGGGAAGTAGGGACGCATTGCTCGTAGTTCTTGTGACGCTAAGTACGTTGCGCTTGGAACAGGTGCGTGTGAGAGTATGTGGCTATCTTGCCTGGTGCAACAACTTCGTGTTCCCATCCGTTGCATCACACTACGCTGTGACAATTAGAGCACCAAGGCAATCGCTTAGCATGATGGCATGCATCACTCACACACCAAGCACATCAATGTTGAGCACCACTTCGTTCGCGAGCGCATTGCCACAGGAGAAGTTCAGGTTGTCTGGGTCGACACTCGTCAGCAACGTGAAGACTTTCTCACTAAAGCTCTTAGCAGTGAAATGTTCAAGGCCGTCGTGCATGCAGTTGGCCTGTTGCGTGTACGTGATGTTCCTAGTTGATGTGACCACCTACTACCCGTTGTGTGTACCGTTGCTACATGTGGTGTGTGGACTGTTCGTCTGTGGGTCATGGGGGAGTGTTGGTTGTGCCATTTAGACATGCAGGTGACCTCTTGACTCTATCCACTCACACACATCATCGCTGCAGGTGACTAAGCAGACATGAAGCTCAATGCGCATGTGTTGTGGGCCATGCATCGTTGGCATCACGGTCGGGTGCAAGAATGGAGCGAGCTCAGTTGTGCTCAGCTTTGCCTGCAAGCGTGCTTGTACTCTCCATTGTGTGATGATTAGCTCTCACATGAGAGAATTACTTGGTAGTGCATGCACCACATACGCTCGTGGTCGATGTGGTTGAGTTTTTCTCTTTGCATGCTTCTAGCTTGGTGAACCAGGTTGTTGATCCATTGGGACCACACGTCCGGTTTACACCGGCGTGTGAGAAGCCGCCTGGAGCTCGTTCGCTCCAGGGTCGGGCTTGATCCCTGGGTGGCGTCTGGGCCCCACGTCGTGAGGCTCGCGTGGGTGGCTTGGTCAACTATCCTTTATCACTTCGCTAGCCACTGAAAACACTTCTTGTTCTCTCGCTACTCTCGCACAACATGAGTTTTCCCCGATCCATGGTGTTGCTATCTCCACCTGCTTGCTTGCTTGCTTGCACATTATAAGAATCACTGCTACCTACAGGGTCCTCAGCGCTTGAGCGGAGCGACGCGTACAAGGTCACGCGGTGAGTGGCGACTTTGAGAAGCTCTGTTGAGAAGTCAGGGGCTTCGAGAGTATCGAGGCACGTCTTCATGAAATTATAGCGCCATTCAGAATGCGACCAAACAACATGGAAATAACCATTTGGTTTGCGACATATTTGTCGACCATTCTAGAATGTGGTTGAAGTTGTCAGAAGTTTGTGGAAGGGAACATCGGAGGTGGCATGTGGTCGGAATGCCCTCTGTCTATTGCCGTGAATATGCTGAAGTTGTGTGCAACGAGTGTAATGACGAGAATGCCCACTCACTGGGTTTAGGGACTTGTGTGGATCAGGGACAAAACATATGGTCACTCCCGCGTTATCATACAACTTTTAAATGCCCCCGGAGTGATGCTAAGGGGAAATCCCAATCGAAATTTAGTTGACGAATTGAGAAGTAAGGAGAAGCTAGAGTCTACACATTTTAGGAGTAGCTTGAGAGATCACAAGGAGAAGCTACTCCTTGCTGTTGTGGCTGCAACAGTGATGGTTGCAGCGACGGCGGCAATAGTGGTTGCTGTGTAATGTGCTGAAGCTTACGGGGTAATCTGGCGCTATGATTTTGCTGTTAGTTATAATCATGATCGATTTTGCGCGTGAAATATGATTCTTTTGATTCTGCTATCACGAGGGAACGGTCAGAATTAGCGGGGTTTAACTGGCGTGTCCGAAACTTTTTCCTATGTTCAGACACAAAGTCTATGGAAATGAGTCGCGATTTTACGGAAGCCAACCCAATTTCGGCCGGCGACACTCCGCATGGCAACTCTCGCACGAAACGTTCTGTTTTAGTTTGAGATTTTTTTTCTTCTCAAACTTGGAAAGGTTTAAAATTCCTTTCTGAGCGTATATTTTGAATTAAATTGAGTCAAAACCTTTTTTGAACATGTTTTGAACATCTGTATAGCGTGCATTAGCTTGGATTATGCACTTCGCCGTAGTTAAGACATTTCATCTGGAACCCCACCATGTAGGAAAAGGGCAATAGAATCATGAAAATCGGCTTGCATTTTCGGACTTATTCCCATATACCCACCTTTTGAGCATCATAATTCCCGAATACCCACTTTGTACAAAAAATGAACACAATACCCACTCTTTTTAACTGGTGACCGCATTGCCCACAAAGTGCGAATAGCAACTAACCGTGAACGCGGTACCCACTTCTGAACAAGTGTTCAATGTTGCACGCAAGGCGTGCACAGGGTTACGTAGTACCGAGAGAGTACAAAAACAATGATAGGACATGGTATGTGTAAAAACTTGATTTAATCTGTTTATAGTAAATGGAGGTTGTAAGTAGTCACATCAAACTTATGCGAGTTGTATACACTATGATAAAACAAAGGAGAGTGAGGAGAGAGGGAGAGCGAGCGAGCGAGAGAGAGAGAGAGAGAGAGAGAGAGAGAGAGAGAGAGAGAGAGAGAGAGAGGGAGAGAGAGAGAGAGAGAGAGAGAGAGAGAGAAAGAGGGGGAGAGAGAGAGAGA
>SZWC01025420.1:1137-25726 GCA_023375785.1 Penium margaritaceum
ATTCAGTATGTGCTGTGAATCAGTGGGTACGAAGTTGGTTGGTGTGTACGAAGTGAAGTCAAAACGTGATATAAAGTACAAGTGTGTGGTCATGAGTCAACAGTTTTATGGATTTTTCAGTCGTATCTCTGCTGCGGTTGTTCGCGAGTACTTGCTCTTCTCTTTTGGTGGGGTCATGTTTCGTCCAAAAGCCAATTTTCCTCTACTACGACATTTGTTCGTGGTTAATGGGGAGCTCATTCGTAACGAGCTCTTTCATACGTTGATTACCGATGAACGTCAGGCTGCCATGCAGCCTACAGGCAGGAGATTGGATGTTGATGCCTACTTGCGTGAAATGTTAGATGGGCCATGTACTCCTTGTGCATCATGCTACATGTTATGTTTCAAGTGTCAGATGCATGAAGGGTCCACTTCTAATGAATTTCTTTGTTCCGTGTGTGGTCTTTCTTTAAAGCGGGGAGTAATTGCTCCATTCGGAGTCAAGGAGAACTTCACCATGAATATAGTCCCTCCAGAGTTGTCATGTTTGTCATCACTAGAGGAACGCTTGGTATGCCCTTTCGTGCCTTTCATGAACATTGTGGTGTTGAACCAAGGACGACAGAAGGGTTTGCGAGGTGCGGTCACAACTGTCCCTTTGGATGTTGTTGAGGTTATTACTGAGCTGCCGCGGCCACTGTCCATGTCAGAGACCGTGTGTCTTGCATTCAAACGCAAGATGTCCTACTATGGCAATGTATGGTCCGACAGTGTCCGACCAGGAACTGTTGTGAAAGCGTTACAATGGCTCCTTGACCATTCAACTCTGTTTGCGAAGCTGGGCATTGAGATGTCAAGTGCACAAGTTGAAAAGCTTGTGTCTGAGCTTGGAGAATATGTACATCGGCAGGCACACAATGAGAAAAAAGAGACTCATGCCTCATCATCACAAGACAATGTTGAAGATGCCTTTTCTCATTTTGAAGATGATCAGGTCGAAAAAACTATGTACTTTAGACAGCCTTTGTTTCAGGAAATGTCTAAGGGACATATGGTCACGGCTCCATGTGAGGGGAGAATTCCTTGTCATATTCTCTCTCGGAATGACATGGAGGAGTTATGCTTTCCATCATTGTTTGGTGGACAGAGGAGAAAAGCAAACATTATTTTGAATTTCAGTGGGCCAAAGCCGGATTGCTCAGTTGCATACCGGAAAGTCGTTAAGTGGGAATTGTTCAATCGTGATCGTAGATTTGCACAAAGACCAGACAATATTTTTTTCAAGTTTTACGTCTGTCAAATGTTGAACGTGCACGACATCATGTCTCTTCGGGCAAGACAGCTATTCCAAAACAGGATTACTGCAGGAGATCTTCGAAACAGTGAGGCGAGAGCTAGGTTGGTGGAGAACAACCTAATCTTTAATGAATTCAAACAAATGCGGGGTACAATCGCGTACTGGGACGACAACAAGAAGAATCTGTTTGCATTTCTGAGGCAGAAACAACAGAATCCAACATTCTTCTTCTCTTTGAGCATGGCTGACACCCGGTGGCCTGAACTGATGGGCAATCTGTCCATGGTCGCAGGAAAGGGGTTGTCGCGATCTGAAATTGATGGACTTCAATTTCAAGAGCGGATGAGGTTGGTTGCAGATGACCCAGTGTCACCTTCACGATGTTTTCACCACCGTCGTCGTAGTTTTTTCAAGAACGTTATCGCTACAGAAAATGGACCACTCGGCCATGTGGATGATTATTTTGGTGTTGTGGAATTCCAACACCGTGGTAGTCCCCACTGTCACGTCTTGCTGTGGGTGAAAGATGCGCCGGATTTGGAGTCCCAGTCCCCGGACGATGTTNTTGAGTTCGTTGATAAGTACATTTCTACAAACGTTGACCATCTACACCCTGATCTCCAGTCTCTACAGATGCACAAGTGTACATATCGATGTCGAAAGCAGAAAGGATCAAAAGCGTGTTCTTTTGGCTTTCCAAAGCCACCTTTTGTAAACTCTGTCATTCTTCTCCCTCTTGATGAGACCACCTTACCTGCTGAGAGAAAACACTACAAAACTATGTATGCAAAAATGATTGCTACACTGAAAACAATTACAACAGACATTGACTTTGACGACTTTCTTCGGGTGTGTGAGGTTTCAGAAGTTGAATACATTCGAAGTGTACGCTCTTCACTGAAGAAGGCAATCCTAGTGTACAAGAGGATGCCATTGCATCAAAATGTGAACCCTTTTAACACGGATGTGTTGAACCTGTGGAAAGCAAACATGGACATTCAAATGTGCATCCATCCGTACGCAGTAGCAAGTTACATTGTGTCATACATGTGCAAAGGAAACAGGATCATGAGCCGCACGCTACGGTCTGTAATGGATGTTTTGAAAAAGGGCGAGTGTTCACAAAGCATAAAGAGTGTGATTCATAAGGTTGGCAATTCTCTCGTTCATGATCAGGAGGTTAGTGCCCAAGAGGCTGTGACCTTAATGACGGGGATGCCATTAAGGTTCTCAAGTCGGTCCTTTGTGTTCATAAACACAAGTCCCCGTGAGAAACGTCTTCTTCTTGTAAAGCCAAAATCAGAACTCGACAAATTGGACCCATCTTCTGAAGATGTNTGTGTTCATTCCGTATGCTGCTGTATCTCAGTACGAGAGACGACCTATTGAGCTTGAGAATGAGTGTTTGGCAGACGTGTTGTCAAAGTATACGTACCGGAAAAAATCAATACACACCAGCGATGATTGTGTAGAAAACGAAAAGGAAGAGGAGTTTGGTGATGACTTGGACGTGGACATACCTCAAAGGGAGGGACCTTTTGATGACAAATTGTTTGTACACAACAGAGACATGAAGTTGGATTCAATGGCTCTGTATCGACGGAGGAAGGTCCAAAAAATCGTACGTTTTGTAAATTACCGGCCTGATAGGGATGACTACGAGTACAAACGCGAGAAGGTTTTCCTCTTTGTACCTTTTCGGAAGGAGGAAGATCTCACTGTACAGTTTGTGAATACTTCATTTTTGGCAAACGAGACCATAATCGCACAAAAGATCGAGGAGTACTCTCCAAGATCCTCAAAGTGGGAAACAATTTTGCGCGATTTTGAAAATGCACTGAGGTCGTTCCACAATGAAATGGATGATGTTGATGAAACCGTAGACAAAAGAGGCACAGCTTCGACACCGGATGAAGTTGGTGTGAAGTTTGAGCACGTTGGCCGTCACATGTTTGCAGACAATGCAAAAAGTGACGACGAATTATTTGACATGAATTCCAAACTGAACTTCGAGCAACGTGCTGTTGTGGACGATGTTATGCACATTGTACGTTCTGGAAAAGAAGTTGTGCGTCTGTTCCTTTCAGGAGGCGCTGGTGTTGGTAAGTCAACAGTGGTGCATGCATTGTATGAGCGTCTGTTACGCTTCTACAACGCTGCTCCAAACTCAGACCACACCTTGCTAAAGGTGTTGAAGCTTGCGCCAACTGGAGTTGCCGCGTTTAATGTAAATGGGCTCACCATTCATCATGCATGAAATTGAGTACTCGTAAGGGGGCATACACACCTCTATCCTCTGAATCTCGACATGTGTTGGCATGTGAGCTAGGTCGTGTACACTTCATTATTGTGGATGAAGTGTCGATGGTTGGACGGCGGGTAATGCATTTTTTGGATCGCAGAATGAGAGAAGTGAAAGGGGTAGACCTACCCTTTGGTGGTGTGCATGTCCTGTTTGTGGGTGACCTATTTCAACTAAAGCCGGTATTAGATGGGTATCCGTTTGAACCCTTTGACGACACTCTGAGCTTAGAGGAAGATGCAGTTTCACAGACATTCTTCCCATGGGCTGGTGTATTTTTGTACGAGTTGCAGACCGTGATGCGACAAAATGACAATTCTTTTGCAAATGCTTTAAACCGTCTTCGTGAGAACAAATGCACGTCGGCAGATCATGAATTTTTCCAATCTTTACTTGTTGACCAAAACAAGAAGGTGGACATGACTGACATGTTGCACCTCTTCACAACAAACAACAAAGTGAACGCGCACAACAAGATGCTGTACGAAAGAGCGCACAGTGCCAAGTTTGTTTGCCAGGCATGGGATGCATGTATCAGCCATGGAGATGGACGTCGTGGACACAATCCATTGGACGAAGCAGGTGATGACAGGAGATACACAGCCAATCTATGTAAAACTCTTCGCTTGTACATAGGGTGTCGTGTTCAAATCATCTTGAACTTGGACACGAGTGACGGCTTAGTCAACGGGGCGACAGGCATCCTTCGCCATGCGAGCATTGTGAGAAATGAAGTCCTCACATTCTGGGTTGAATTCCCAAACGAGGTTGTTAGACGGAAGCAACGAGTGAAGTATGCAAAACTTAGAGCGGACGAGGGTGTCAATGATAATTGGACACCCATCAAACGTGTCGAAAAAACATTCCGAGTGAAGGACAATGACATTTTTGAATTGTCGCGCAGGCAGTTTCCATTGGCGCATGCAAATGCAATCACCGTCCACAAAGCACAAGGATGCACTTTCAGAGAAGATGCAGTGGTGGATTTGTCTTGTTTTGTCCCGGAGCACATGTACTATGTTGCACTCAGCAGGTTTTCTGATGCACAATTCATCCATCTTACAGAGTACAACAATGACAACATCAACGTCTCATCTAAAGTTGTTTCTGAAATGGAGCGATGACGAAGGAGAGTGCATTCCTCGCGTTTGCAACAACTCAACTCTCTGTGCACTCCAACATCATTCTCCATGTATTACCACAACATTCGAAGTCTTAGAAAGCATGGTCACAATGTCCTGGCTCGACAATAACTTTTGCACGCAAACACTATCATTCTCACTGAAACACATCATCATCATAGCCATGTTCATCGCCATCACAATATACACGGGAAGACTGTACATTACTCTTCTGGTGATGTTGGGGGTGTACTTGTTGCATCTGCGAACCATGGTGCTATAAATCATCACTGTGGTGTTGGATTTGATGCTATGTCATGGTGTGAATGGATTTTTCCAACCATGCCGGTCATTTTTTGTGCCCTGTATCGTTCTCCTTCATTCCCAGAGAAGCCTCTGTTGGACTTCCTTCGCAACTTTGCCTCAGGTTCATTCCCACTTGTCGTTGTAGGTGACTTCAACATTCATGCTGAGATCACAATACCAGATTCTCTCAAGTTTTTGAAAGACAGGGGATTTCACATGTTGGTCACATATCCAACGCACGAGAGTGGCTCAAGTATCGACCATCTGTGGACCAATGTACGCAGTGTGGACATGACAGTCCACCCACAGGAAACATTCTACTCTGACCACTTTCCATTTGTGCTCAGTGTGGAGAACTGTGGAGGGTTGGCATGAGGGATAACCTGTATCCAGGTACGATGTTATCACCTCTGTCTTCAGCTTGATGGACGGTGTTTAAGGTATCCAAGTTATGTGTACTACATCATCGTGTTGTTGTTTGCAGTGCCATTGCCAAAAATCGACCACGCGAGGAAAGATGTAAGTTATACATACCACTTGCTCTTACGTATCTTGTGTTAGGTCGTATGTGTCAATGCCATGAATGACACTTTGTCTTTGTTTATCTAAAGTCACGGCTCGCAACCATTGTAGAGCTGCAACCACGATTCAAACGCTTTCATCTTCACGCTCTGGTCATCAATGTAGACCTTCCCATGAGTGACACAGCCCAGCTTGACCCCCGAATCCATCTGGCGGACACTTCTGGTAAGGTTATCGACATGAAGGTGCCTACATGGATCATTCCTGGAGAGCACTCAGGAACAACAAAAAAGCACATGGCGGAGTCTTTTGCGGAGAGTTGGCAACGATGGAAGATTTACGATGTGTACGACACAACCACTTCATCCACGAGGGATCGGTATGTGGAAATATGACAAGTATGCACCCGTGTCATCATGTGTGAGCGTATGTCTCATGATTATCCTCCGAAGTATTGCAGGTACACCAGTCTTGCCCACGAGTGTACCCTGAACTGGACAATGGGCGAGTCATATGCCGTGCCCAGCACATATGCCGAAGGCGAGGTGGACCAGGTCCTTACCGCCATTTTCAACAACGACATGATGCGCCCATCATTGAAGCGTTTCGTTCCACCAAAACGTTCACCGGTAAGAACAACGTTCACTGTCACTGTCAACGTTGATGGCAATGTCGATGTCAATTATCATGTTGATGTTGATGTCGATGTCAATGTCGATGTCAATGTCGATGTTGATGTGGATGTTGATGTCGATGTCGCTGTCGCTGTTGCTGTTGCTGTCACTATTGATGTCGATGTCGAAATTGACGTCGACGTCAATGTCGATGTCGATGTCACTGTCCCTGTCGCTGTGGCTGTGGCTGTTGCAGTGGCTTCCGCTGTGGCTGTTGCTGAGGCTGTCTCTGTCGCTGTTGCAATCACTGTCACTGAAACTGTCGCTTTCGCTATCGCTGTCACTTTCACTATCACTGTTACTGTCACTGTTGCATCACATCACAATCACATCACATCGCATAGCATTGCATCACAGCACATAACAAAACACCACACTATCACATCACATCGCATCAATCGTATGGCATCACATTGATTGCATTGCATTGCATTGTAATGCATCACATCGCATCACATCACATTGCATTGCATTGTTTCACATCAGAACACATCTTATCACTAACAAGATACGACTTCCATTGACATCACTCCCCTTGTCATGGCAGCTTGGTCTCACAGTCGGCGTCATGGATGGAACGAAGGTTTCGGCCGCAACAAAGCAGGATTTCATCATGTATGCAGATGACATGGCGCTCGTGGGATTCGTATGGGGCGCTCTCACACTTGAGATCCAGCCATTCTTGAACAACGACACAGTGGTCGCTATCAATGGGATGTACTACAAGGATGGTACCCTGAAAGCCGGGCGAGGGTGAGTAGAGTAGTAGCTTTTGTAGTTGCGTGTACTACAAGTGCGTACTTGTGAACTAGCACTCTTGTTCCACGATACACATTGCAGGTCAATGGTCCACGAGATCACGAACAAGGCACTGTTGAACATTGTGAGGGAAGGAGTGGACAGGAACGAACTGCCAACAATGCATGGCATCTCTAAGTAAGTTTCTGTCCGTGACTGATAATAACAAGTGGTATTCTTGGCTAGCAAGCTACATGTCCTAGTGACATTTTGATATCATTTACATGCAGATTCGACTACACGTGGATGTTTCTAAAGAACAGTTCTGTCAACACTCTCATTTTCCACATGAGTGCGAGAGTGACAAGCCTGCGATACAACGAAAGCACCCAGTGCACCCAACGCATGCAAGATGGCACGGCATGCCGATACGAGATCTTCTTTGACTTCCTCGACAAGAAGTACGAGTGCAGTGAGCATGGAGTTATCAGCACGGAGCAAGGCGTTCTCACAGTTCTTCTGCATGCTGCGGGTGAGTCGCTATGGCACAATCTTTCATGTTTCTAACTGCCATGACATGGGACCATGTTTATGATACATCCATGGATGTTGCACATGCAGAGGCACATCCCGAGAGAGCGACTGTTGTGGGACCACAAGCCCAGATGTTTCTCTTACGAGGGAGGACAGTGCCCATGCTAAAGGACGAAGACCATGAGGAAATCCACAAGCTGTTGTCAGAAGCTGAACACAACGTGCACGATGTCTGGCTNAGCTCCAATCTACAGCAGACATACGACTTGCTTGAAGTGCACCCTCCAGTACGCAATGACAAGGTAAATGCTCCACTGTCTTTCCAACACTTTCGTGGCATTTTACCCCTAAAGATATCATATATGTGAAGACATCTTTTGTTTCATATGAACTACATTTGCACCTGCGCATTACATCACCAACACGTACATATCTCACAAGTCCAACTGCTCATGCTGAAAGTCCAGGCCCTTCAAACAATGTAAGTCACTATCAAAAACCTTGTAAATATATCTCACATATAGTTATGCAGTAGTCTATGCACCTGTCACTCATGCTCACGTGTGTTGCAACATGCAGGTTGGTTGTTCTGACGATCAGAGTCCGCATAAGTCTTTATCAACAACACTTGACAACTGCATGATGTCCCCAGAGAAATCATCAAATGCATATTGACAGTCGAAGGATGTTTGAGAGCATGATGTGATATGCAGACTTGTGCAGACAAAAGTCAATCTTCTTGTTGTGCATGTTTCTGACTTTAAAACTTGGCCTTTGTGACCCGTACATGCAACGATAATACATTTGACAGATGGTTATCATATGTGACAGTTTGAAGCTGTGAACAGCGAGGACAATCCTGTCAAATACAGTCACAATCCAAAGCAATGAAAAATTACAAATTGTGGAAATGGACATATTTTGAGCCATTGCAACGATCGTTACTATCCAAATTGTGCTATNTGAGAGCATGATGCGATATGCAGACTTGTGCAGACAAAAGTCAATCTTCATGTTGTGCATGTTTCTGACTTTAAAACTTGGCCTTTGTGACCCGTACATGCAACGATAATACATTTGACAGATGGTTATCATATGTGACAGTTTGAAGCTGTGAACAGCGAGGACAATCCTGTCAAATACAGTCACAATCCAAAGCAATGAAAAATTACAAATTGTGGAAATGGACATATTTTGAGCCGATGCAACGATCGTTACTATCCAAATTGTGCTATCGTACCAAATTTGGGGTGGTCAACCTGTGGAGGGTCAACGCAGACTTGGTTGTTGTGTTGGGCTGTGAAGTTTGCATTTGTAGCGTCACACAATTCTTCATCGATGGTCGTACTTGCACAATGTTGTCGAGCCATATTGTGACGCGTTCGTCGTGGTCCAAGCAATAGTCCTGGTGTTGGCTTAGTCCCACTTTGCATTAGGGTTGTTTTCATGTGCATTTCTTCATCGCACACCCAGTACACAGAAGCATGTGTAACAGCAACGAAGTCGTAACAGCCGCATCAGTAGCAACTCCCGCAACAGCAACGACGACTGCGACCGCCATCAATGGACACATGTCACGACAACGTTCGACATCTTCCACAAGGTATGTTGAACATCATGACACTTTTGCACGTTGTCAATGAGGATCATGTGAGATAGAGTCAATAGCGCGTGCCGTTAGGGTACAATGGGGACATACCCATCCAGAGTGTCTCATTGTACCACGGTTGGGCAAGTGAGCATGCATAGGATTAACGCAGTCTTGGTTCTTGTGACAAGCTGTGAAGTTTACATCTGTTGCATGGCACTGTTCTTCATTGATGGTCGTGCTTGTGTTTTATTGTCTAGGCATGACTTGTTCATCGTGGTCCAAGTACTACCTCGTCGGGTCAGCTTAGTCGCATTGCGCATATGTGTCATTGTTTTGGCATTTCTCCATCACACTCGGGAAAAATATTTTGTATGGGGCAAGAGTTGTAAAAACTCTCAATAAAGTCGACAAGAGGATCTAGCATTTGTACCCGGTAAAGTGAAACTCATGCGTTGACAACCATTCATAGACACATACGTCGTCGGGTCAGCTTAGTCGCACTGTGCATAAGTGTCGTCTTTATGGGCATTTCTCCATCACGCACTCGGCACAACTCTTTCGTATGGGACGAGAGTTGTAAAAACTCTCAACAAAGTTGACAAGACAGTCTAACATTTGTATCTTGTGAAGTGAATGTCATGCGTCGACAGCCATTGATAGATACATTTCACGACAACACTCGGCATTTTCCACAAGGTACGTTGTGCATCATGACACTTTTACACGTTGTTTGTTGGTAGGATGTAAGATAGGGTCGATAGCGCGTGGCGTTGGGGTACAATGGGAAGCTACCCATCCAGAGTGTGTCATTGTACCACGGTTGGGCTGGTGAACCTGCGGAGGATCAACGCAGTCTTGGTTATTGTGATGGGCTATGAAGTCTGCATCCGTAGCGTCGCACCGTTGTTCATCGATGGACGTGCTTGTGTTTTGTTATCTAGACATGCCGTGACTTGTTCGTCGTGGTCCAAGTAATACGTCGTCAGGTCAGCTTAGTCGCACTGTGCATAGGTGTCGTTTTTATAGGCATTTCTCCATCATGCACTCAGCACAACTCTTTCGTATGAGACGAGAGTTGTAAAACTTCTCAACAAAGTCGACAAGACAGTCTAACATTTGTATCTTGTGAAGTGAATGTCATGCGTCGACAGCCATTGATAGATACATTTCACGACAACATTTGGCATTTTCCACAAGGTATGTTGTACATCATGACACTTTTGCACGTTGTTTGTCAGTAGGATGTGAGATAGGGTCGATAGCGCGTGGCGTTGGGGTACAATGGGGAGCTACCCATCCAGAGTGTGTCATTGTACCACGGTTGGGCCGGTGAACCTGCGAAGGACCAACGCAGTCTTGGTTCTTGTGATGGGCTGTGAAGTCCGCATCCGTAGCGTCGCACCGTTGTTCATCGATGGACGTGCTTGTGTTTTGTTGTCTAGACATGCCGTGACTTGTTCGTCGTGGTCCAAGTAATACGTCGTCGGGTCAGCTTAGTCGCACTCTGCATAGGTGTCGTTTTTATGGGCATTTCTCCATCACGCACTCGGCACAACTCTTTTGTATGGGACGAGAGTTGTAAAAACTATCAAAAAAGTCGACAAGACAGTCTATCATTTGTATCTTGTGAAGTGAATGTCATGCGTCGACAGCCATTGATAGATACATTTCACGACAACATTCGGCATTTTCCACAAGGTACATTGTGCATCATGACACTTTTGCACGTTGTTTGTTGGTAGGATGTAAGATAGGGTCGATAGCGTGTGGCGTTGGGGTACAATGGGAAGCTACCCATCCAGAGTGTGTCATTGTACCACGGTTGGGCTGGTGAACCTGCGGAGGATCAACGCAGTCTTGGTTCTTGTGCAGGGCTGTGAAGTCTGCATCCGTAGCGTCGCACCGTTGTTCATCGATGGACGTGCTTGTGTTTTGTTATGTAGACATGCCGTGACTTGTTCGTCGTGGTCCAAGTAATACGTCGTCGGGTCAGCTTAGTCGCACTGTGCATAGGTGTCGTTTTTATGGGCATTTCTCCATCACGCACTCGGCACAACTCTTTCGTATGGGACAAGAGTTGTAAAAACTCTCAACAAAATCGACAAGACAGTCTAACATTTGTATCTTGTGAAGTGAATGTCATGCGTCGGCAGCCATTGATATATACATTTCACGACAACATTCGGCGTTTTCCACAAGGTACGTTGTGCATCATGACACTTTTGCACGTTGTTTGTTGGTAGGATATAAAATAGCGTCGATAGCGCATGGGGTTGGGGTACAATGGGGAGCTACCCATCCAGAGTGTGTCATTGTACCACGGTTGGGCTGGTGAACCTGCGGAGGATCAACCCAGTCTTGGTTCTTGTGGCGGGCTGTGAAGTCTGAATCTGTAGCGTCGCACAGTTCTTCATCGATGGCCGTGTTTGTGTTTTGTTGTCTAGACATACCGTGACTTGTTTGTCGTGGTCCAAGTAACAAGTCGTGGTGTCAGCTTAGTGGCACTGTGAGTAGGTGTCATTTTTCACGGGCATTTATGCAACGCACACTCGCCACAACTCTTCGGTATGGAACAACAGTTGCACGGACCCTCAACAATGTCGACAAGACATCAAACAACGCGTATCGTGCAAATTCACAATTGTGCCTCAACATCTGACTATGGATGATTTTGACATCGTTCACAATACTCAATATGTATACGATTACTTCAGGACAAAGAGTGTACATCATACAACCATCGCGGTGCAAGCCCAAGACAACAGACATCACATGTAAGCAAGGTAAGGAGGTAAGTGTAATGTACCATCAATATTTTCTTGTCGGGATGATGCAAGGAGACATCATTTCCCAACAACCCATCAGAGGTTGACTTGGAGCTATACTGTTCCATCTTGTACGCACCATATGGGTGGCATAGTTCCATAACGTCCGTGCAGGCTTAAACGAATACATGAACCAACAACGATAGATAGATAACGAGGTAGTGGGGTAAAAATGTCGATAGGTAGATAGGTAAGGAGGAAGTTAAAGTGTTTGGTAGTGTAGGGGAAATGTTGCCGAAATTTTCTGAAGGTAGCATACATTACATGCACAACAAAAGCGATCTACAGGGGTGAAAAGATATAGAGGTAGGCAAGTAGAAAGGTAGTTAAAGTGATCCACGTGTAGGGAAAATGCTGTTGAATTTGTTCGGCGTAGCTTGCGTTAGAGTTGCACAAATAACAAAGTAGACATGTATGAAGGTAGACAAGTAGACAAGTAGAGAAGTACATAAAGTATTCCAGGTGTAGGAGAAATGTTGCCCCAGATTTTTTGCGGTAGTATTAATTAAAGGTACACAGGTAACAACGTACACAACTCAAAAATTACAAGGGTAAACAGGTAAAGGGTACTAAAACATTGTAGCCGTTGGGGAAACATTGTGAAAACATTCTCGAGGTACATAGATGAAAGATGTCGCCGTATACAAATAGAATTTTCGTCACAGTAGTCCAGCTACATTGCACTTGCTCCCAAAATGTCCACATCATTGCCCCACAAAAAGTTGCTAGAAACATATTTGCTTTGACCAAAAATATCCACATAAATAGCAATATATTCCTCCAATAGTAGATAGACGTCCAACAAACACGTTCATGTCTTCTTTCCCGTAGTCATTGAAGTATACCTTACTACATTGCATTTTTGACCCGGGTACATCGTATACCTTTTTTCCATTCGTTGTCTGAGCTCGAGTTCACCAACCATACATCAAATGAAAGACATAGATGTAGCAACGAGGATCATGAAAGTGAACTTCTTTCTATGTACTAAAAAAGACAAAGGAAAGTGATTGAAGTCATTCCACATTAATTGTACCACACAATATATTTTTAGTGTACACAGAGGCATTATTTATACGTTTGAATACAAGAAATAAATTATTACAGGGCAAGCCGACATTCCCACTGTTTTCCATCTCTTTACACCCTTCGTTCATCATGTACATGACCACTTCTCGTTTTTGACCCGGGAACACCACACAAGGTCGTTCCGTCCGTGCTTAGAAGTCCGACCGGCCGTCGGCGAAGAAATTCGTGTGGACGGACCAATCATAAAATCGGATTTTTCTCAAGAAAAGTGAACTACTTTTTATGTACCCGAAAAGAGGAAGAAAAGTGATTCAAGTCATTCCACATTAATTGTATCACACGATATGTTCATGATGTACACAAAGACGTTACTTCTACATTTAAATACATGAAATGAATTATTCCACCGCAATCCAGCATTCCCATTTTTTCCCCAGCTCTTTACACCCTTCGTTCATGATTTATATGACAAATTCCCGTTTTTGACCCGGGAACATCGCACAAGCGTGTTCTGTCCGTCCTCAGAAGTCTGACCAGAAATTGGCGAGGACAGACCAATCATAAAATCCGATTTTTTGCAAGAAAAGTTATCGCAATAAGGTTACTATGTAACCCAAAAAAAAAAAACAGGAAGAAAGAAGCAGCTCGCAGCAGCAGCTTGCGGCAGCGGCTGCGAGCAGTGGCAGCGCTGTGGCGAGCAGCAGCCGCAGCAGCAGCATCAACAGGCAGCAGCTGCAGCAGGAGCAGCACGCAGCAACCGCAGAAGCAGCTGCAGCAGCGGCGGCGGGCAGCAGCTGCAGCAGCGACGGCGGCAGCACGCACCTGCAGCAGCAGTGGTGGCGGGCAGCAGCCATAGCAGCAGCGGCGGCGACGGCGAGCAGCTGCAGCAGCTGCTGTAACAGCATTCGCAGCAGCAGCAGCAGCAGCAGGCAACAGCCGCAGCAGCAGCAGCAGCAGCAGCAGCAGCAGGCAACAGCCGCAACAGCAGCAGCAGCAGGCAGCAGCTGCAGCAGCAGCCGCAGCAACAGCAGCAGCAGGCAGCAGCTGCAGCAGCTGCAGCAGCAGCAGCAGCAGCAGAAGCAGCAGCAGTTGCTGCAGCAACCGCAACAGCTATTGCTGCAGCAGCTGCTGCCGTCGGGCCTGAGGGGGCCCGACGCGAGGGACCCGTCCGGGGGGGGGTCCCCTCGGTCGGGCCTGTCGTGCCGACGGGGGCGCGACAGAGCGCCGGCCNGCGCGTGCCGGCCAAACGCCGGCCTCCCGCCGGCCGAGAGGGGCAAGGGAGGCCGACGGGAGTCCTCCGGCCGGCTGCACGCGAGGGGGGTAGCGAGCCTCCCCCTCCTCTGAGCTCGCCGCGAGGGTCGAGCCAGACCGAAAAAAAAAAAAAGGAGGGGGGGGGTCCTTGTTTGGGGCACCCCAGAACAACCCCAAAAGGGGCACCCGAGGAGGTGGCCCCAACAACAAAAAAGAAAAAAAAAAGAGGGAGTAAAGAAAAAAAGGGGGGGGGTCCCCTTTACTCTATCTTTAAGTTTTTTTTACTTTCCCTTTTTTAAGTGGCCCAAGGCCACCACCGTCGGCTGACGACGGAACCCGCAGTAGCAGCAACCGTTGCGAGGTTTGCAACGGTAGCAGCAGCAGCGAAGGTAGCTTGAGGCCACAGCCGTCGGCTGACGACGGCACTCGGTGCAGCATTAGCACCGAAGGCGACTTGAGTTTGCACACTTGAGTCGCACAACAGGGCACCACTAGCGCGGTGGTGACCGTCCTCTTGACGGCGTCGCAGTACATGTGAGAGATTGTGCTTCGATCGCTCACCTCCCCTTGTGGCCTTGTGCCAGCGTGAGCAAGTGTTGTATGCACTCACCCACGCCGATCTCCTGAGATGAGCACACTTGCGTGGACATGGGCGCAGCCGCCGCCGTGGCTTGCACCGAGACCACAAAAGTGGCAGACACCGCAGGCACCCTGGCAGTTGCAGCCATGGCACACACCTCATGTGTCCAGTGGCTTTGCCTGCTACTACTGTGGCGACCGGCACCATGGCTGGCGCCAGTGTCGCCACCGCCCTGCCAAGTGGCGGCCGAACTGGATGCGATCCTGTCTCCCTTCTCCTCCATCTGATCTCGGGACGCTATCGGTCGATACCGTAGCGCCCCTCAGCAGAGCTGTGGCAGTGCTGTACGCCGAGCTCCAGGGTCTAAAGCGCATGGTGCAACAACTCACAGATCATGTGGTCTCTGAGCGGGTTGTTACCGCCATGCCATTGCAGACTCCATCCTCTTCCTCGTCATCCTCACCTCCGTCAGTGTCATCACCTGACGATGCCACGCCCTTCGACCTTAGCTCTACATCTCACACCCTACGCTCTGTGCTGGAGGCAGTTGGAGTCATTCCGACCAGTGACCCCTCTACTTCTGGGGTAGTCTCTTCGGCTTGCCATCGTCGTTCTCGGACTCGACACGCGAGGCGACAGATAGCAAGTTTGGCGAGACGTGTGCAGGAGGCAGTAGGAGACGCAGCAGCGGCAGACGTCACCATGGAGCTGACTCCTTCCTCCCCAGTTGCAACGTTGGTGCGGCATCCCTTCGCAGCTTCTACCGGTGCGTCGGTCGAGGGGGGGATGGAGTGTTCGCCGACGCCCACCGGCGAGTGCATGAGGGATGCGACAGACGATGCTTCACGACAGGGCGCTCTCAGTGAGGACGAGCCATCTGACGAGTGGTCCGACGTAGATTCGGAGACTACAGTTGACGCAGCAGAGACCACAGAGGCAGGTGGGGCAGTACCAGTGGATGAGGTCGTAGTAGCAGTAGCGGTGTCAGCCGGCACATGTGGAGCAGACGTCCGTTCCGCTACATTGGTGACCAGTGGAGTGTCACCAGACGTCCAGGCAGTGGGTGTGTCGGCCGCCATCGACATCGTGACAGTAGCAGCAGTTGCAGTCAGTGCTACTGACGGGACGTTAGTAGTAGACGCGGCTCTGGGAGGAGTCTCAGGTGACGAGATCCCCTCGTCTCCTGTCCACGGTTTGGTCTGCCGAGTCCCCACAGCTCCTGCCGAGGTGCCAGTCGTGGGGGGGATGGTGTGTCCGCTGACGACCGCGGCGGAGCTCGGCATTGGTGATGTGACTACTCTACAGCGCAGGATGATCGAGGCGGATCGCTGTGACGGAGACTCTTCGTCAGAGGAGGATTGGTCCGATGTTGAGTCAGAGTCGAGGATGGAGTTGGTGATCATTGATGTTTTGGCGGGTGACGTGACGACGGCCGATGTCGGAGCTGTGCCTGACGATGCGCACCCTCCTGCATTAGCTGGTGTGGAGACAGCTGCCATGGTGCCAGGAGCAACAGCAGCAGGAGCAGGTCATACAGATGCTGATGCTCGGCCCACAGCAGACACCCAGGTGGTATTGGCAGATAGTGCTGGGCATCAGGAGGAGGTGATTGACTGCCAGGACGAGGTAGACCTCCTCGATGAGGACCAGTCGTCCGTCGTGGAGCGGCCGGACGCAGGGTCGGAGGCGGACATAGAGGCCCAGTGCGCTGCCGTTCTTGCAGTAGCTGCGGCTAGAGCACGCAATGGCCTCTCAGTGAGAGCAGACGTCCGCGTATGCGACATGGAGGATGCAGAGCGAGCTGCAGACATCCGACACCCCGGTACCCTGACCGGTGTCGTTGACACCATGGCGGTTTCAGCCGATGACATAGCTACGCTCGTCCGAGCTACAGTTCCTATACCCGAGTGCCTACGCTCTACGGTCGACGAGCATGAGGCAGTGGTGGCTCGAGCAGAGGCGCACGTGCAGAGTCTCACGGCCGAGCTCCGGCAGGCCAGCAGCCGTTGGTACACTACAGATGCTTCTGCACGACAGGTTGCTGAGATGTGCATGGAGGATGTGCACACCCGTCTCGAGGCTGCGGAGTGGTCCCTACAGGATGCACGTTGGCGACGGGCGGACGCACAGCAGCAGGTGGACGATTGGTTGTGCACCAGGAGCTCGGCGTTTCTGCAGGGTGTATGGGTTCCCGATGACAGCGACGACGTTGCAGTGGCAGATACACCGACGGATGACGACGTCTGGCCACCTGACACCCGAGTGTCGAGTGTGTCAGCAGCAGCCAGTGACTCCGCAGCACCACCCCCTTCTGGTGCACCTCCTACGGATGCGGACGCACTCAGTGGTGACGACCCCCTGCCAGCAGCTGGTGATCAGGCAGCAGCTGAGTCGCCTATTGGCGTGGAGAGCTTCCTACGTGACGAGGAGACGAGGATGTAGGAGGTAGTGACTCGTGCCGACGAGCACATGATGGAGGTCCACCATCAGATTCATTCCGCGACTGACCGCATGCACGCGGTAGATGCAGCTAGCCGGCAGGCTGCCGCAGCTGAGCTCGACGAACTGCACACGCATCTCGACGTAGCGCAGTCCGTGTGGCAGCATGCAGCACATCAGCTTGCATGCATACGGGAGGCGATACAGTTGGAGGAGGCCCTCAGCGCAGCACCAGTCACATCAGCAGATGACGACAGTAGTGACGACTACAACAGCGATGACGATGACAGCCACGACGCCGCTCCGGGATGAGGCTCTGTGCGGACACATCCCACCAGCATCGTCGTCACCCTTGCTATTGCTGTGCAGGGGTATGTGGCCATGGGGGAGCCGCGCTCCCTCCTCACGGATTGTGTTGGGAGCAGCCATCAGCTTTGCTCGTACTGTCAGCCTCTGCAGCCCCAGGGGGAGTGTTGGTGTGTGGACTTTGGTCTGACATCTTTTTGAGGACAACGAGGTTACTTAGGGTGCAGCACGATGCTATGATCCAGGTTATGCTGGTCGAGACCCGCGCACCTGGTGAGTTTCACCGGTGTGATGTGGAGACCCATTGCCTCTATGTGTTATGTATGATCCATGCTAGGTTATGGTGGTCGAGACCCGCGCACCTGTTGAGTTCTACCGGTGTGACGTGGAGACCCATTGCATACATGTGTTATGTATGATCCATGCATGATGTGGTCGAGACCCGGGCACCCGGAGACACTTTTCCGAGGTCATGAGGAGACCTGTTTCTCTGTCTCTCTTGCTTGATGTTTGACACGTAGGTGTGTGATTCACTTCGTACATGGTCGAGACCGGGGCATTTGGTGGGATGCACCATTGTCACGAGGAGACCCTGTGCTGAGGTGTGCTTGATCAGTGCTCTCGATGATTGGTTCCATGAGCCATCATCTCTTGCCTTCGCTCAGACATCATTACGTTGACAGTTGTGTCAGTCAGGGGGAGTATTGGTGTATGTGGCTTCCACCTGTCACGAGCGACGGCAGGGAGAGCAGCGCTACAGGAGAGCGCAACGACACTATCCTTGATGCGGACACAGCTGGCACGGGAGCACCGACGAGTGGTGGCTCCATCCACTAGCAGCTGCCAGAGAGCTGCCACGACGCCCTGGGTGCTTGTCGGGGTGCTTTGCGGTTTTTCTGCAGACGCTAGAGTTTTCTCGGTGGACTGGCTCTTGAGCCCGATTTGCATGTTTTGTATTTCCTGTCCACCGATCGGTGCCGGACTTGTGTGTGTGACCAGTCGTAGCGTCCGGCTTGAGATTCTGCATCTCTAGGTTCAGACGGCGTAGCGTTCTGATTTGTCTGCGTAAAGTTACGGCCAAAATAGTGTTTTTGGGCCGGTTTTGGGACAGACCTTACACTGCCGCGTGCGACACCTGTCGTGCGGCGCGGCAGGTATTTATACTGTGGACTTGTCATTTGTTATCTCTCTCTACAATTATATTCAGTTTGAGTTTCCTGACACTCTGTTCGTGTCCCAACCCACACCCTTGCAGTTTTGTCTCTAACTTGTGACTGTTGTCACACGCTGACCTGGCGCTGACGCCTAGTGTCGCGGCAAGTGGTTAGGAAGGTTGTAGGAAACTTCTCACTTCCCCCCCTCTTCATATGCATCATCCCCTCGATCGTGAAGTTTCCGATCAACATATGCCACATAAATCAATTTTCCATGCTCAACTAGTGATGTTTGTTCTGATATAGCATGAGAAAGCATAAGAGAGGAGTTTTGGATGCTATGAACCACTTGACGAGAAACTCCTTTGTTTAAACCATCTGGTAGCGCTTCACCACCACCCATTCATAAAAGGTATAATGGTAATTCCTTCCATCCAAGAAAGAGTAGAAACTATCATAGCATGAAAAGTCATTTATTTTATGCTTTTTCATTGTATCTGACAGGATCTGTGGGCTCAACCCCTATCATCTCCGACACCTTTGGCCCTTGAAACATTCATCGCTTCCTTGCAACAAGGAAGTGGGGAAAATGGCTTGTTTCCTCCCTCTTGACCTCGAAATGTGGTAGTAGAGCAAAAATGCGCTTGAAATCCTTTGAAGCTAACTCCTTTCACAGCATCTAACTTTGTATATTCTTGATCTGATAAAGAAATTTTCTTCTAATTTTGTTTTTTGTGTGTGAAAAAACACATACCTTTACTAAAAAGGGCAACTGTATGCGAACTGCTTGGTTTGCGACTCGCATAGACGCGAGGTGATGGGTCCGCATCGCGACGATGGTAGGTGCCTGTTTCGCTTGTCAGTATATTATAAATGTCGACTTCGAAGTTTGATGTCTAGTTTATGCCTATTTTCAAGCCGGACATAAGCGACGACTTGCCATCGTTGGAAACCAGTCTCGCATGTACTATTCGAGCGACCGAGTAGACAGCGACCCTAATCGATGGGAACCTTTTTGAGTTTTCAGCAAGTTGACAAAGTTTCTCGTACACACACCATGTTTTTCTTCGATTCAAACGAATAGGATCCATTTCACAGGCACCGACGAACTGTACCCAAAATTTTCCGAACAGTGAGGAACATCCAACCGACGGATCGTGCGGACTCCGAGGCTGCTCTCATTGGTCTAAGATGCATGTGTTGAGAGCCTAATTCGTCAGTGTATTAGGAACATATTTGTCCCATTTCAACGGAGCTGTCGAAATCAGACAAGATTATTCAAAGAGTATTCGTCCATCCTTCGAAAATCGATCCATGCGTGAATTTTACGGCATTCAACATGATCATTTTCCCCCTCAGACGGGCATCCAATGGGACGGCGCTCCTAAGACTGGCCCCTCCGACTGACTAGGAAGGGCGAAGGCATCATCTAGCTACGATTTCCAACAGATTGCAGCCCGCGTCAAGACGGGTGTGGAACAAGGCACCTCGGAAAAATTTATCCTACCCAAAACCGCCTCAATGTTCGACAGCCGGCCGGGCTCAACTGCTGGAACGTCGCTAGGTGCTGGGGTAGCCCTCCGCTTCAGCTGGTGACGACCTTGGGCTAAAAAAAGTAGAAGCAGTCAAGCTAGTTCACCCTCTGCGCTTTGATGTAGTCTTTTGTTCCTTAATCCTAGCCCGCAACCGTTTTTCTCAGGTTTTATCGCATTCCAGCGGATGTAGCTGGAGGGTTTGCCAGTTCTCCCTCGAGGCGTCAGAGCATAAGGGGGGTATGCCACCCTGACGCCATACCTGGTTGCACTACGCCACCGCTGCCATCCGACAGGAGAACCGTCCGACATGTGGAGAGGAGGTGAAGCCGGCCTTGTCCGTCACCGACTCACTTTTCATTTTATTGGTTTTTCCCCATGCCACAGCTTGGCCATCCCTTCCCGCTTCGCTCTTCTGTGCACGTGACCCCTTCACTGGGTTCTTTTCTCCCTCTTTCCGTACAGTGATTGCTGTGAAGGTTGCAGCTGGGAGCAGGTGGACACTGACCTTGTCACTTCTGACACCTCTTGGGCTGAGCCGGGCGTAAACCATGGTGAGTGCTTGCCCGCGAGAGGCTTGATGGGAACGTGGTCTGGCGTGGCATGGCGGGAAGTTTTCGAAGAAGAATGGAGGAGGTTGCAGATGCGAGGGATGGAGGGGACGAAGGGAGACAGGAGGAGGAGAGAGCGCCCGGGTATCGCCGACCTCAGCCCCTTGTTAGACCTGTTTCCGACCCATTTCGGCAATGGAACTTCCGGAGCATGGTGTTGAGGCCATGATGCTATTGCTGCTACCCCTGATATTGCTGGCGATGTGGCATGATAGCAGATCATTGCTGAAGGCTCAACAACGGTCAGTGATAATCCGCCTATCGCAGGTAGCAAGTGCGTGACTTCTCCCGGCTGCCAGGAGGGATAGGAGATGTGTCGTAGAGCGCCTAAGGTTCAAAGATCCCGCCCGTCATGGATTGCAGGAGTGTGAAGTCTCCTTCCTGCAAGGAGGGATCGGAGGAGCACCAGGTGGTCTGGTTCGTGTACCCTGATTCTGTGAACGGCGGAGGAGAGCGAGCTGTCGTGAGAGGGGACTTGTCCATTGCAGCAGCCCAAAGCAGTTGGAGGACTGGAATCAGTTGGAGGACTGAAAGCAGTTCAGAGAGTGGTTCTTGAGGAGGAGCGCAAGAGCCGCGACACTGCCATGTGACTCCAAGATTTCCATAACGCGGCCAGTCGGGCCAAACCTGGAGCTCTTACCGCGACTGCAATCCCCCACCCTTTCTTCCCCCCCTTCCCTCACCCGGGGGGGATTGCTTTCGCCGTGGACACAGGAGCACCACATTGTCAGAGTGTACTAGAGAAACGTCAATTGGAAGCAAGACGACGAAGACCTAATTTTCCGGCCTTGCCTCGGTCGTTGACAGGTAGCAGCACGTGAACAGAGTGCGCATTTGTCCAAGGCGTCGTCGGTTCGACCACGAGCAGCGGTTGTTGGGTTGTGGCCGTTTGGCAAGAGAATCAACTGCATGAAGGCGTCGGGGTATCCTGGGCCTTCTCCTTCCCGGGGACAAAGGCGTCAGAGAACAGTGGATGCGAATGCGTCAAGGAGCATTGAACCGGAAGCGTGATCGGCCGATTGGTATCCCTATTCCCTCCCCACGAAAATGCGGGAGCTAGAAACTCAGGACCAAATGCGAATGCGTCAAGGAGCATTGACCTAGAAACTCCCGACCTGACCCACAGCCTTACTTTCGCGAGCAGCTACATTTTCGCGACGCAGGTTGACGACATATTCCGACCTGCATGTTGCTACGGGGCGTGCAGGCTACAAGGCTCGTTGCAGTCGTCCGTGTCAGTTCGGCACATGGCTGCCAGGTAGAGCCCAACACGACCATGACGCCGTTGCTTGTAGAGACGCAACGGACGCATACTGAGGCCTCCTTTCGATGGACATGTAGAGGAGCCCTTTCAGAGGAAGTCGGAGGAGGCCAGTGCCAGTGCAGCGTGCTTCTTTTCATTGTCTGCAGCATGACTTCAGCCGATCACGATCTCAGAAGAGGGACTGAATGGCGTTCATGTTGGCAACCGCAGTGCTCTACAGAGCTCTGTGCAGCATTCCTTCTTCGCCCCAGACCCTACACGTACAGCACACACCACGCACACGATGGACTTCTTAAGCAGCTGCTCATCTTCTTGTGCGCCCCACAAAACTCATCAGATCGACATTAGAGGTGGCAACTGCACAAAAGAGTTGGCAGGTGCACAAAATGTGTGGGAGAAAGAGCATCAGATCCATGGGGATGAGGAGCACAGCGTCATCGTTGGGGCACCAAGGAGCAGCCAGATTTCAGATCTGTGTTGCTGTCGTGCATTGCCAGATTAGGTTGCAGCAGGGCTTTCATCTTGAATTCCTTATGTTGTTATGTACAGGCCTGGCTTTTGTCGTCGTCGTCGTCCTCCTCCTCCTCGTCGGTGTTGGTGTCGCCATCGGCGTCTTTATCGTCAGTGTCGTCGTCATTGTCTTCTTCGACATAGAAGTCATTGTCGTTGTTGTCGTGGTCGTCATTCTCATTGCCATCCTCGTTTCCATCACCGTTGTCTTCGTCGTGGTGGCCGTCGCTGTTGTAGTGGTGGTGGTAGTGGGGGCGGTCGTGGGGCTGTGGCGGTTGGGGCAGTGGTGGTGGCGACAGCAGTGGTGGTGGCGATGGCGGTCGCGCTGGTGGTGGTGGTGGCGGTGGTGGTGGCTGTGGCAGTGGCGATGGAATTAGTAGTGGTGGTGGCGTTCGTGGTCGTGGTTGTTGTCCTCGTCATGGTCGGAGTCGCGGTCACTGTCGTGGTCATAGTCGTGGTCGCGGTAAGGGTTGTGATCATGGGCATGGCCATTGCCGTCGTCGTCATTATCGGGGGCAGCCTGCGCTACTGCGTCGGAATTGGATGTAGGGTCGGCGTAAGCTTCATCAACATTGTCGCCGCCGTAGTTGTTGTTGTTGTTGTCGTCGTCGTTGTCGTCGTCGTCGTTGTCGTCGTTGTCGTTGTTGTCGTCGTCGTCGTCGTTGTCGTCGTCGTCGTCGTCATCGTCGTCATCGTCATCATTGATCATTGTCATTGTCGCCGTAGTCATCGTCGGTGTCGTAAATGATCATTGTTGTCGTCGTCGTCATCATTGTCATCGTCGCCGTCATCGTTGTCACCGCCACCGCTGCCGCTGCCGTCGTCGTCGTCGTCGCCGTCGTCGTCGTCGTCGTCGTCGTCGTCGTCGTCGTCGTCGTCGTCGTCGTCGTCGTCGTCGTCGTCGTCGTTGTCGTTGTTGTCTTTGTTGTCGTCGATCATCATTGTCGTTGATGTCGTCACAGCCTCTACTTCCCTCGCTGTTGTTGCCGTTGTCGCTGTTGCTGTTACCCTTGTTGTCATCGTCGTCCTTGTCGTCATCTCCGCCCCTGCGGTTGTTGTCGGCTGCGGTTGTGGTAGTGGCAGCGGCCGCGGCCGCGGCGGCAGTTGGCGCTGGCGTCGGTTGGCAGCGGCAGCGGCGCTGGGCAGAAGAGCTTCCTCTGTTGTCGTCAGTGTTATGCTGATCTTGTCACCATCACTGTCACCGCCGCTGCCGCCACTGCTGCTGCCGTCGTCACTCTTGCCCTTTTTCCTTGTCGATGTTGCTCTCGTTGTACTTGTCATTGTCGTCGTCGTCTTTGTCGTCATTGTCGTTTTCGTCCTCGTCGTCGTCATTTTCGTCGTCGTCCTCTTCCTCGTCCTCCTCCTCGTCCTCCTCGTCAGTGTCATCGTCATCATCGTTGTCGTCGTTGCCGTTGTTGCCGTTGCCGCCGTTGTCGTCGCCGTTGTTGTCCTCATCATCGTCGTCGCCGTCGTTGTCGTAGTAGTCGTCGTCGAAGTCATCATCATCATCGTAGCCGTTATGGTCGTTGTTGTCATCGTCGTCGTCGTTGTGCCGTTGTCGCCGCCGCTGCCGCCGCCGCCGCCGCCGCCGCCGCTGTCGTCGTCGTCGTCGTCGTCGTCGTCGTCGTCGTCGTCGTCGTCGTTGTTGTCGTCGTCGTCGTCGTCGTTGTTGTTGTCGTCGTCATTGTCGTCGACATCACTGCTTCCGTCTTTGCTGCTGCAGCCATTTTCGTCATCATCATAGTGGTCCTCTTTGTCCTCGTCCTCGTCGTCGTCGTCGTCCTCCCCCTCATCGTCTTGCTTTCGTTGCCGCCGTCATCTTTGTTGCTTTGACTGCCATCTTCGTCATTGTTGTCGTGAGGCATGGACTGCCGCAGTCCATCGTCTTTCATCAATTCCTCCTGCAATAGCCCTCTTTAAGGAGAATGTGTCGATGCGGAAGTGATAACATACATCAATTTCTGTTGTTAGCAAAGGCATGGTAAGCCTGTCTAAAAAGTTTTCTGGAGTGCTCATGTCCC
>SZWC01025421.1:8740-33145 GCA_023375785.1 Penium margaritaceum
TCTCGCAATCAGATGTCCATTCCCTACCACGTTTTTTCATGTGAGCCTGGTTAACGGTGCTACCAGGGTCGAATACCCTTACATAAACCGTTGAAAGTAGTTTGAAAGGCCGAGGAAAGACCGAATCTGCCCAACATTTTCGGGGCGTGGCCATTCCACAACGGCTTGGACCTTTCGTGGATTGACAAGGATGCCGTCCTTGCTGACGATGTGTCCAAGGTATTTGAGCTCATCTTGTGCAAACTTGTACTTGCTCACTTTTGCAAAGAACTTCGGTTCTGGAAGGATTGCGAGAATTTCGCGCAGATGTTCTATGTGCTCTTCCATTGATTTGGAGAAAGCCAGGATGTTGTCCAGGTAAACCAAGACAAAAGTTTGGTTGATTTCTCCTTCGAAGGTTGCCGGGATATTTTTAAGCCCGAAGCATAACACTTAGAACTGATAGTGTCCCATGTGAATTCGATGAGTAGATCTGGGCACATCATCTTCTGTGATGCGGATTTGATGGTACCCTTGGAATAAATCCAAGGACAAAACACTTTTGCCCCTTGGAGTTGGTCAAGAAGATCCTCAATCCGTGGAAAGGGGAATCGATTTTTCACCGTCATCTTGTTCAACACGCGGTAATCAACGCACATGCGTAAACCACCGTCCTTTTTGTTCACAAAAAGGATGAACGCACCGTACGACGAGCTACTTGGCTCGATCCACCCTTTTGCAAGGTACTCTGTGATTGGGCGTTCGGCCTCTCACCTTTCTGTTGGACTAAGGCGATACATGGGTCTGAACGGAGGAGTCGCTTCCGATTGCAGCGGAATCTTGTCGCCCATGTGTCTTTCTGGTGGAAGCCCAGCCGGTGGGTCTTGGAATACATCCGAGAACTCCACCAATATAGATTTTATCTCTTGTGGCGTGTCTTCCTTCTCGTCGTCCTCCACTTTCTGCAGCTATGCCAAGAAGCATCGACAACCTTGTCCAAAACGTCTTTTGACCTGCATTGCAAACAAGCTGGCATGGACTTTGAGTCGAGTCGGTGACAATTCCTTACTCAGAATCAGGGTAAAGTAACGCTGTCCCTTTCGGAGTATCAAGCACCTTCATTCTAAGCACATCGGAGCTTTGTTTTTACGGAGCTAGGGATCGCCTAGCCCCACGTCAAACGGGTTGAGAAGGTTGAGTACCTTCAACGTGACACACTGTGTATACCATTGAATGCAATTTTTTGCCTTGAAGGTACCAATCAAAGGTACTGTACGGTTGTCACCGACGACAACTGTGCCATCCGACGGCTCGTAATTTAGGTCCACCTGTCGGGTAAAGCTAAAACTAACAAAGGAGTCGTCTCCTCCAGTATTAGCCAGTACGTTCACGGGAGCACTAGCTAGGTGTCCTTTGAACTACATTGTCATATTGCCTCCACTCTTCTGAGTGAACAGGCTCGACGACGGCAAGCCAAGTTTGTGATAAACGCGTAATCTATACGACGGGCGTCACAACTCCCATGATTCACCCACTCGAGTCCAATTCTGTGGGCACGTGTGAGTTCGGCTAGCACCTTCCAGTCTGTATATTTGACTGAGTCGAAATCTTCGACTAAAGGTACTGTGAACGTGATTGAACTCATTGCTTTGAGGGCGTTTGCTTCAATCAGTGTGTCACACAACTCTTGCAGAGTGGTCGGTGTCACCACCACTAAGCATGTATGATCATGCATCTCGTCCGGAGATGCAAGAATTAGTGGGCAATGTCAGTGAGCAAGTGTAGAATACGATCCAACAAGAGGAGAGGAACAACAGAGAAATTCAAACTCGTCAAAAACTCAATTTGTTTAACATCCTCATCTGAAAACATGAACCCATACTCGTGATCCAGTTTTACCCCTGAGTGGTCCCCACTAATGTCACTTAAGGGTGGGGAAAACCTACCCCACAGCCTTGTCTGTTACCACGGCTGGGCCCATTGGTGCGACCACGACCTTGTCCATGGCCCTGTCCGCGGCCTTCTATTGCACCATCTCCATGAGGTGTTGTTGCTCCAGCTAATGCCGCGACCTCTTGTCCACTACCAATAGCCTCAGGGCACTGAGCTCTAAAGTGGCCCGGCTGACTGTAGTTGTGGCAGAGCCCTTTGCAGAAGGTTGCGTTGCGGCACTTACGTGCTACCTTCAGCTCGTCATTCTCGTGGCTACGCTTGTTGTTGGGGCCCTTGTGTCCACCAACCTTCTTGGCTAGAGGGTTTAGGGGCTGCTTGCCCTTGGCCCTGCCTCGCTGTCCAGCTGACCCACCAACCCCTGCAGCGTCCATGCATATGTCGCGACGTTGTTGTGCACGCGCGTTTGGCCGTGCACCAGAGTAGTGCTTCGGGTTCGCCGAATACACTTCGCTCATGTCGTCGCGTAACACCCTCCAACTCGTCCAAGCTTGGCTAGTGGCTATCGTGGTGGTCTTGTCCTTCAGCTTCTTGTTAGCAAGACCATCACGGAAGTACTCCAACAGCATGCACTCCGGGTGCTTGAAGGTTTGAGTCCCATCGTCCTCGGTGACGTTTTTGGCTTCCTCCACGAGTGCAGTGAACTCGCTCAAGTAGGATTGGAGCGAGCTGCCTAGCTGCTTGAAGTCCTTGATGTTGTGGAAGGCATGCTGTGCCTCCTCACGTTGGGTGCACTTCTTACACATGATCGCGCAAAAGGCCTCCCATGGCATAGGCTGCCACTCGAGGTGCGACTGTTGCGCACTCCACTCCTTGACCACATACTTGAAGAGTTTGTCTTCAAGCCGTGTCTTGGTAAGGTCGGCCCACTGGCTGAATGGAGCCTTGTAAACACATAGAATGTGTTCCCTACGATTCAACCAGTTGGTCAGCTTCACGCCCTTCAGGAAGATCTCCACACTGTGGAGGAAGGACGTGTTCATGACCGGCCCCGAAGTCGTCGAGGTAGGTAAGTGGTCGCTGCCACCAGCAATGGCATCCGCAGCTGCAGCACGATGCTCTTAGTGCTGCACCCCTACCTGGGTCATGCTCTACAACGCCTTGTTGAGGTCATTGCATTTGCGGCTTGCCTCATGGGCGGCCAGGCGCTGCAACTGGTGATCACGTTCGAGGTCCATGATGCTCTGCCTGACTTGGGCCAACAGGTTGGTAAACACAAACTTGATATCTGATGTCGTCAGAGCATCGGCGATAGCCACTAGGGACTCGCGTTGTCCTTGCACCCTTATCCACTATAGGAGGGTACGGTTTGTGTACACGCCTCCAAGGAGTCCCACATTTCGAAGGAGACTTTCGTCGACGACGTCGCTCGAGTGGGCGCTGCCCTGCCCCATTGTGGCCACATCGTAGGAAGGGGGGTTCGTCCCCACACCTCCGAGTGGTGCTGTACCTCCATCGTCGGTGGTGATCTTGAGTCGGCCCGCCGCTTTAGCAGCAAACTCCGCAAGCCTACGGCGGTCATCGCAAATTGCCTTCGCGGTGTCGTCGTCCGGCTTGTTCTCGCGCGAACTTCTTGTGTGGCTACTTTCGGCACCCTTGCTGCTCTCGGCAGTCTCGCTACCGTCGGCAGCTTTAGGCGATGCGGCAAGCGCATTGCCCTTCTCGAGCAATTGGCTCGAGTTTGCCGTACGATGATGGCGATGATCGCGATCCTCGTCACCTTTGCCATCGTCGGCGTCATGCTCTTCGTCGGGGGCCCCCTCGGGGAGATCCTCCTCCATTGCATCGTCTGGCGCATGGGGGTCGTCCACGTGCGTGTCGATGTTCTCTTCGAGCACTTTTGCAGCCTCCACACGCTTCTCAGTATCGCCAAGGTTGGTGTCGGTTGCTTAAGCGGTACGGTTGCCTTTGGCAGTACAGTTGCCTTTGCTTTGGCAACCGTGCTCGCAGTGGTGGCTTCCAAAATTTGGGGTCCGTCGAGAGCTTGTGGTGAGGCCATCACCACCTTGCCCTTGTTTTTCTTGGACGGTCCGGCACTTTCCATCTCGTTGCCCGTGCAACTAGCACGTGAAGACCGTTGTAAGGATCACCCAACAACTTAAAGAAGGAATCGCCTCCTAAAATCTTGCTCTCACGATCGGTGAGGCAATTTTGATCTTAATTTTTGTTTTCCTAGGCCGCCACGTCGGCGCAAGGTTGTGGGTTTGTAGGCAAATCCCTAAGCCGTGACTCATGGAACTAGAAAAGCTAAGAAAACCTAGATAAACAAGCAAGTACAAGGTCAAGAAGTAAAAGACTACTTTTCTTCCTGTCTTCTTGTCTTCTTGTCTTCCTCGGCCTCTTCTTGCATCTTCTTGACACACCCTACCCCCTCTTGGAGGCACCTTTCTTGTGCTCCACAGCAATGTGGCGGCCTCCAAAAATTCTCCAAGCAATGCTTTTCTCCTTCTTTTTTTTATCTCAGGCTGTGAGAGTCTCTGGTATTGGAGAAAGACGCTGCCCCAATCTTTGGTTGAAGAGGAGTGGAAGGAGCCTTGAGAAGAGGGAAATAATAGGTGGTTTTGGGGGTGGGTATTCCCTATCCTGTCCCAAAAACTTTCCCTAGCCCGCTGGGATGGTGAAGAGACAATGGAGAAGAAGCCCCAAAAAATAGATCTCTTCTCTAGCTTCCTAATGCACTTTACAACGCTGCAAACGGTGAAGCGTAGATGCTGTAGTCCCTTCTACTGTTTTTTCTTCTGCTTGCAGCTGCCGGTGGCGTTTTATATATGTCGTAGCCACCGTTTCCGTTGAACCCTTGGTCGCCGGGGTCGTCTGGCTCTGAAAACCATTGTAACGTGTTGAGTCTCCACCTCTTGCTCTGAAGTCATCGTCGGAGTTCGCATAATGGCGTTCTGAGTCCACGTCAGAGGTTTACGCCCTTCGCAAGACTGAGGGACAATCGTCATCAACGACCCAAAGCAGAGAGACTCGAATCTTTTGAGTCTCCGGAGGCCCATTTCCGTTTTCAACCTTGCCCCTGGTTTTGGGACCCAAACCGGGGATTTTTACCTTAAACTCGTGTGTTTGCATGATTTATTTCATTATTTTTATGTCAAAGTTTGTCGCAAATGAACTTCGATTTACGTTTTGACATTCTAGCGTGAAATTGTTGCGTGTGACACACGTTGGCGATTTCGCGCCAGCTTTCTCTCGTCTCTCATCCCTCGACTCCCTCCCTCGTCCTCGCTCACTTGCTTGCAAGGAGGGCAAGCGGGGGCGAGGGCACGAGGCCACGAGGCCTCGCCCTTGAGGCCCTCGCGGGCCCTCAGCCGCCGATCGGGCTCAGGCTGCGATCGGTGGCTGGCGGCTGGCCGGGTGATGGCCGGCCGGTCACTCGGCCGGCCGTCGGCTGTCCAGCCGGCCTGCAGCCAGCCTTCGCTGATGGGAGGGGTGGTGCGCAACCACCCCTCGCTTCAGCGAGGAGGGAGGGCTGAACCGGCCCTCCCGCTACACTCACGCTCCGGTACCCGTGCAAATGTCTTGGTGATAAGCTTGCCCGACTGGGCCAAAATGAGGGCCCCAGTACAAGCCACATGGAGCAATCCACATTACACCATGTGCCAATCGGTCAAGATCTGTATGAAGGGACCAACATTCATTCAGATCAACAAAGATATCAACAACAAACAAACCACAGTTACACAATACAAAGATGTATAGAAGATGAGCATTGTTACTCTAAGCATAATGTATATGGTGGACGAGGAGAAGTTCAAGAAAAATAGATTACTCAAGGATTTTAGGCAGCTGGATGAATTCTCATTAGCTGTGCATGTACTTTGATGATGGGTGTCGGAAAAATCCAGGATGCATATACAATAGTGGGAATAAGAATGGGGCATATTTGGGATCTTAGACTCTCAAGTCGAACGATGTGTGCGAGGTTGCGTTCAAAGAGGCTAGTTCAAGAAAATCCATTGAGAAGTTGCCAGGTTTTTGACAAGGCGCATGTTCAAATAGGTCTAACGCCAACATAAATTCAACCGAGCAAAATCAAAGTTTCAATAGATTTGCAAAGTTTCTTTCAAGGAAAGAGACAACCATTCAGAACTTTTTGGATGTAATTACTAGAGTTGGGATAGTTGGGACACATGCCTTCAGATGAGCTTTGTCACATTTCGGAGGTCAAGCTACGGTGGGCCATGAGTGTTAGAACAAGAGTGGATGCGTGTAAAGTTTAGGGATTTGTGGATGTTAGGGAGGTGCACTTCCCCCTCCACTTAACCACAACATCTTGACGCATTGCCAGATGTAAGTTGTTCAGTTAAAAAACCGTCCACCTATTGATCAACGTCCCATATGGTTTTGTAGGGCTCCCAACTTTTGTTCGATGCATTGTAATTCTCCTATCTGATGAGATACTGTGTCACTTTGCCTCGGCAGCGGTTTCCCAAAATATCTTTGGTCGCGTACGCCCTCCTCTACTATGATAGCTAGTGATGGAAGGCCAATTCTGCCTAGAAAGTGCGTGCTGGTGTCCTTGTGAGGTTTGAGGTGGCTAATGTGGAACACCTAGTAAACAGTCATGCTATCTCATAGGACAATCTCAGCGACGACAGATTTCCACATATCTTCAATCACGAAAGGTCGCAACCACTTAGGTTGTTATTGAGATGAAGTGCAACATCTTCAATCATTAGTGGACTACCATGAGTATGCCATCAAACTCCTCCAATGCAACAGGCAAAGCCGCCACAAATTCCATTGAGATGTTTGACCATTGTTCCTTGGATACCAGTAGCGGTTGAAACAAACTTGAGACCTCAGTTTGTCTCGACTTTTAGTGTTGACACACGTCGCAACTCTTGTAACATTCTACTACATCGGTTTGCCTTATTCCACAAGTAGTACTTTGCAAGTTTCTTCATTGCATTGTCCTCTCCAAAGTGTCCACCCGGACCTTTGTCAAGGCACTCCTCCAATGGCATGCAACGTAGTTCATTACTAGTTGGTAATACGACAAGTGGATTTTCGATGCTCGTATGATCCGCTGAACTAGTTCTTTGTCTTGTGGTGGTCGCCAAACTCCTTAAAACCCTTCATGAACAACCTCAGAAGGTATGAGTCTTATTGGATGAATAACTTGCTCATCTTGGTCACATTACATTTGGTCGTTGACTCACATAACATACTGGATTCATTTATCCAGGTTGGTCATCGATGTCGTTCTCGAATTTGGACGTGAAGAAATCCATCAACCATATTTATCCACATTTGGCTTAGTCTTGAGACATTTGAGTATGTGGTGATCTATGCGCACAATGGTGAGAAACATCCATGGACTTTGCGATGGGTTTTCCCATTACAGTGGAGAGGTTTTCTTGAAATGGTTCTTAAAGATGGACAATGGTCATCCATTCTTGTGATCTTCAAATAGTTCTTGAAGATGTCGCACTTCATTCCCTTGATGACGATGATATGTATCAAGGACATAGCACACTTGTTCCTCAACGACGTCAAGTGAATACACAACATCCTCTCCTCCATCACAAGTGACGTTGGTGGGAGGTTCACCAATAGAGTTTCATGTGAGCTAATGGCTCGCTATAGCAGTTGGATCCAACTATCAATGACCTTCCATTAGTAGGCTGATGAGGGACTTGAGTGTACCAATTAGACACTCAAACAACTACTCCTAACATTGTGCAAGCCACATGGCACTGCGTGGATGGTCAAGTTTGCCGACCGCTAAGCTTGCATGCAATCCCGCAATCTCCGCAACTGTGGGTTAAGTCCCATTTAAAGTACTTTACAACAAACTAGGCGCAATTTCGACATAATTGTAGAGTTCAAGCAACATACCGGCATTTGACATTTGACGATGGTGCAGGGAAAAAATCCCTCCCACTGGGCTGCCTTCTGGAAGCTATTATCTTGGTGGATTTCTGGACTACCGCACTCAATTCCGAGTGGGCGTCTCTGAGTTTTGCTTCGGCTCAATTCCATGTGGACTGCTCAACTCTACTCAATTCTGCTCAGTTCCGAGTGGGCATCGACGAGTTGTGCATCCCCAGTTCTAATGACGTGACTGCCAAAGAATCTGTGATGAGAATCTGTGATATAGTGCAAGGCTGGAATCCCACTATGGTGCTTTCGTCGTTCTAGACTTGAAATGCACAATGAAAAATGAACTGCCTTGCACCAGATGTTTCTCATAGGGTGCGAAAAGCATGCAGTGTGATGTATGCTACATTATGGTTTTGTTTGTTTCTAAGGAAATGGTAAAGCCTCTTCATTATGATGTCTGTCACTTACAACTACTTGTGCTTGCATCACCTCAAGGCCTGAGTAATGTGAGTGGTTTCCCTCTCCTCCTGCACAGTACTAGTGACGACACACTATGCTATCTCTCTTGTCAAGCATTCACAGCTTGCTTATGCACAGGTTTCGAGAGATGGCTGCAAACTTCAGTTGGCAGAAGTTCTATTGCTGAGTCAACTGTACATTGTTGGTTTGTGTGGCTTCCACCCGTCACGACTGACGCCGATGTATTATCCAAATACTCACGTTGACGGTATGTGATAGAGGAGGGCGTGACGACACGACGAGCCTCTTGAGTGTCCCGAGACTTCTCCATTACCTACTATAGCGCCGGCGAGACGTGGTTGATGTGTTTCGGTAGTCCTGTTGGCTTCTCTGGAGTTAGGAGAGTTTTCTCGATGGGTTGAGACCCGCGCACCCGGTGGACTATACCGGTGCGACGAGGAGACCCGGTGGGTGTACTAGGGCTTCCGATGTTCGGAAAGCTGTTTTGGATGTCTGGACGCTGATTTTGAGATTTTCTAGCACTGCTCGTATTTTCTCGGCGGTCGAGACCTGGGCACTCGGAGAGCTGTTGCGGTGCCTCGAGGAGGCAACCATTATTGTTTTAGTGGTGTACGCAATGTGCTCTCCCCGCTGACTTGTATGGGTTCAACGGGTCACGTGGCGCCACGCCGACAGCAGCGTGAGGGAGCGTGAAACGACTGCACGTAAATGCAACAGGGGCGGTGAGCCACGCACAGCAGCATTAGCAACTGCGGCCGGCACTAGCATTCGCAGCAGCTGCACAGGCGGTAGCAGTAGCAGTAGCAGCAACTGCTTTGCGGCAAAGTAGGAGCAGCAACAACAGCTGCATCAGCACATCAGCCGCTACAGCAGCGGCGTCAGCAGCAACAACACATAGCAGTAACAGTAGCAGCTACGACAGTAGCGGCGGCAGCAGCAGCAACGTGCAGCAGCAAGCAGCGGTGGCTGCAACATGCGGCAGCCACGGTAGCAGCAAGCAACAACAGTAGCTGTTGTGTAGTTTAGCAACAGTAACAGTAGTAGAGAAAGCAGCAGCAATAGCAGCGGCGACAGCATCAAGCAGCAGCTGCTGCTGCTGCGCAGAGTAGCAGCAGCAACAGTAACGATGAAAGCAGCGGCGGTAGCAGTAACCGCAAAAGCTGCACCCGCTGATGTAGCTGCTGCTACAAGAGGGCCTTGAAGCCCTCCTATGAGGGCCACCGCCCCCTCGGAGGGGCCCCCTCGACCCCCATCAGGGGGCCTCTCTGAGGGGGCCCGTCGGCCCCTTTTGCCCTGCTCCCCTCGTTTCGAGGGGGCCCTCGGAGGGCCCCGTCGAGCCCCTCGGAGGGGCCCGTCGGCCCCGTCGGATGGGCCAACGGCGGAGAGGGGCCGACCCCNTGGCTGCAAACTTCAGTTGGCAGAAGTTCCCTTGCTGAGTCAACTGTACATTGTTGGTTTGTGTGGCTTCCACCCGTCACGACTGACGCCGATGTATTATCCAAATACTCACGTTGACGGTATGTGATAGAGGAGGGCGTGACGACACTACGAGCCTCTTGAGTGTCCCGAGACTTCTCCATTACCTACTATAGCGCCGGCGAGACGTGGTTGATGTGTTTCGGTAGTCCTGTTGGCTTCTCTGGAGTTAGGAGAGTTTTCTCGATGGGTTGAGACCCGCGCACCCGGTGGACTGTACCGGTGCGACGAGGAGACCCGGTGGGTGTACTAGGGCTTCCGATGTTCAGAAAGCTGTTTTGGATGTCTGGACGCTGATTTTGAGATTTTCTAGCACTGCTCGTATTTTCTCGGCGGTCGAGACCTGGGCACTCGGAGAGCTGTTGCGGTGCCTTGAGGAGGCAACCATTATTGTTTTAGTGGTGTACGCAATGTGCTCTCCCCGCTGACTCGTATGGGTTCAACGGGTCACGTGGCGCCACGCCGACAGCAGCGTGAGGGAGCATGAAACGACTGCACGTAAATGCAACAGGGGCGGTGAGCCACGCACAGCAGCATTAGCAACTGCGGCCGGCACTAGCATTCGCAGCAGCTGCACAGGCGGTAGCAGTAGCAGTAGCAGCAACTGCTTTGCGGCAAAGTAGGAGCAGCAACAACAGCTGCATCAGCACATCAGCCGCTACAGCAGCGGCGTCAGCAGCAACAGCACATAGCAATAACAGTAGCAGCTACGACAGTAGCGGCGGCAGCAGCAGCAACGTGCAGCAGCAACCAGCGGTGGCTGCAACATGCGGCAGCCACGGTAGCAGCAAGCAACAACAGTAGCTGTTGTGTAGTTTAGCAACAGCAACAGTAGTAGAGAAAGCAGCAGCAATAGCAGCGGCGACAGCATCAAGCAGCAGCTGCTGCTGCTGCGCAGAGTAGCAGCAGCAACAGTAACGACGAAAGCAGCGGCGGTAGCAGTAACCGCAAAAGCTGCACCCGCTGATGTAGCTGCTGCTACAAGAGGGCCTTGAAGCCCTCCTATGAGGGCCACCGCCCCCTCGGAGGGGCCCCCTCGACCCCCATCAGGGGGCCTCTCTGAGGGGGCCCGTCGGCCCCTTTTGCCCTGCTCCCCTCGTTTCGAGGGGGCCCTCGGAGGGCCCCGTCGAGCCCCTCGGAGGGGCCCGTCGGCCCCGTCGGATGGGCCAACGGCGGAGAGGGGCCGACCCCCCCCCCCACCCTCCGTCTGCCACTCGCTCACTCGCTCGCTTAGCAAGCGAGCAAGCGAGCAGTGATCGAGAGGGAGGGCCGGACAAGCCGGACAACCTCCCACCCTCTTTCTCCCTATTTTCATCACTGCCCTAGCTTTGGGACAATTGAGAAAAGGGGGTACAAGTAAAAAAAACACCAGAAGGGATACTCCTGAAAACGAGTGGAAAAGAGAAAAAAAGGGCGAGGGCTTAAGGCGAGCAGAGGGGAGAACGAAAGAAAAAAGGTGGAGGGTGAGGGCAAAAGAAAAAAAAGGGGCATGAGGGCAAGAGAATAACGACACAAAAAAATCGTACAACTACTAGCGCTGCAGTAGTAGCAGCTGTTGTGGCAACGATATCAGTAGCGGGCGGAGTTGCAACGACTATGTAGTGAGGGGCAGTTGTAGTTGCGTTTACACTTCGTACTTCCCAGCTGACAGCAGATTGTCGTCGGCGGCGATTTCCATGTTGAGACGCATCGTGGACGCGCGTCTCCCAGGGGCCTATGGATTTGTGCGAGCAGTTCACTCCAAAGGATCGACAGAAGATTCAAGTTTGTCCATCTTCGACGGCTGGGTCATCTACCACTTGGAGCAACAGCCACATTTGCACCCGCCACCTCTTCTGGTCTTGGAGCAGTCTATGCTTTATTAGTGGCAGGAGCATTATAGCCACAGCCGGTCAGACTTTATTCTCTGGGCTTGCTGTGGTAGTGCAGCACGTCCTGTCGGGTCATGTTTGCTGACTTTGACAACGTGACCTCCAGGAGTGACAGTGCCTCCTGGTCTCATCCTCTCCCGCGGCTTTGTGTTAACCACCGGGAGTAGGTGACCTCGGCACCTATCTATTGTCCAACGCACGAGATGAGTGCGTAAGCATTTGAGCAGGCTCCCTGCGCGTTCGCATGCTATTACAGTGGTGATAGACGTCATGGTTGGCGTCGTTGCTGGACGCATCCTCGCAGGTGGCATCCACCTTGGCTTCAGCCTCGTCCGAGCCTGCGTCCTCCACAGCATACGGATTTGCTGGCATTGGTAGGTCCCATACATTGACCTCTGGCAAGCATACTCGCCGAGATCCACAGCCTGCGGCAAACGGTGCAGCGGCTTTGTGACCTTGTCGTCACTGAGAATGCTTTTGCTACTCGTTTTTTGACGGCCTCTTCAACCACATCTCCTTCATCCTCTCGTTCTTCCTCATTTGATAGTGTCCCTTTAGCTTCACCTGTCGGTCTGTCCCAGGCTGCCACCATCCTCTCGATACTCCACTCTCCTGCGACCACGACGCCACCTCGCGATGACAGGTCGTTCCAGTCGTGTGTCCCCACAAGCTTTGGCATCAGCACTCCGCACGCCATACTCGCGCCGGTTTTGATACACCGTGCACCTCCTCGGCTTCCGTTGCGGCACCTGTCAAGGGGCAGTGTGGTCATCGTGTATTGCCTCTCGTGATTGTAGTTACATGATCCGCACTCGCGCCATGCCGTGCTTCCCAAGCGTCCTCTCAGGCAGTCTCAGATGATACGATGAAAGCACATGGCATGGAGTCTGATCCGAACATGATGTTCATGGTAGAGACTTGCCTGTCATCGTCCGGGGTGGGTCCAGATCTTCCACAATAGCAGGTGACATCAGGAGGAGTGCAGGCACGATGTCCATGGATGATGCCACTCGCGACTACGACCGGTGGAGGCCCAGGGGTGGCACAGGAGTCCCGTACGGATCGGGATGCATCTACCGGAATTCTGGGGGAGAGTGTGCAATGACTCACACCAGTCCGGCGGATGCTAGAGTACTTGGGATGTGCATGTCATTGAGGTCGACATCTACGTTGGGGCAGTAGTCGGATATTTTGCAGCAGCAGGTTGTAGCAGGAGGAGTGTAGGTCCCGTGTGCCTTGGCGGTGCCACTGGTGACTCCAATCTGTAGCGACCTGGCGGTGGCACAAGAGTATTGTGCAGATCGAGATGTCCCATACAGATTTCCGGGGGCGTTGGCGCACGGGACTCACACCAGCCCGACAACGGTTGCAGTGCATGAGTAGAGTCGGCCGGCTGGTCTTTTAGAGGTTGGGGCATTCTTGAGAGCAGCAGTTCTGAGAGATGTCGTTGGGACATATGCTGAAGCAGACACAACAGGCTCCACCGTCTCATGTGCACTACCTGAGGATCAGCTTCAGCATGAGGCGTTTTACGTGTTTCTACAGTATCCAGGTTGCCGTACACACGACAGAGCACTGACATACATGACGGAGTTAGATGGTGGTCCTCACTCTATCATCAAGCACGTGGCAGCAACCAGCCGTCCCGCCGAGACAGTGCGTGAGCGCCAGCTACGCTTGCTGGTCACCTTGACGGGCATTCTTGAGCCGGAGTCATACACACCTGCGTCCATTACGGTGGCAGTCAAGGACACTGGAGCAGATCCGTANAAGCAGACACAACAGGCTCCACCGTCTCATGTGCACTACCTGAGGATCAGCTTCTGCATGAGGCGTTTTACGTGTTCCTACAGTATCCAGGTTGCCGTACACACGACGGAGCACTGACATACATGACGGAGTTAGATGGTGGTCCTCACTCTATCATCAAGCACGTGGCAGCAACCAGCCGTCCCGCCGAGACAGTGCGTGAGCGCCAGCTACGCTTGCTGGTCACCTTGACGGGCATTCTTGAGCCGGAGTCATACACACCTGCGTCCATTACGGTGGCAGTCAAGGACACTGGAGCAGATCCGTACACGCGGATGGAGTCACTTCGTCACGAGGAGCTGAGTTCTGCCCCTCATTTTTACCTGTTGGTGACCGCGCTAATCACAATTACGGTGAGAGTGGAAGTACCTGCATGAACGACGTTTCCGCATGCTCCGCGAATACAACATCACCGACTCCATTGTCTTCAGCAGTAGAGATGCAGATAGAGCTGTACTCGCGAGTTCTACAGTATACATGTGCAGCATTCAGTGAGGCAGAGTTTGTGTTACGCAAGGCAGACGTGGGCCACCTCCACATTTCTGAGACAGATTACGCCGACCTGCCGGACAGTGTAGTGATGCTGCAACGGGAGATGATGAAAGCACGTGAGCGATTCCCAATGGAGGGGAGCATCACTACAATCGGCACGAGCTTTTCGCCACCAGCATCTGGCACCCCCATACTCAGGGAGGATCTTGTCGTAGCTCAGAGCATGAAATTTGACGGCAACACTACCATAGGAGAGTTGAGCATGCCTTTTGTTTCCTCCATCGTTGCTCCTGTCGACTCCGTCATCACTCCTCCTTGTGCGGCTATCATCATGAACCTTCGTCCACCTAACTCAGCTGCTCCATCGTCACCTTCGTCCATGAGTGGTGATCCGGTTCGTCACTTCAGCCCTCTTCTTCTGGCCGTACACTCCTGTGTCTCAGGGTGCTCTATCTCACCTCGGAGGCCAGCTCTGCCACTTCATCCACGCTTGCGTGCTGCTCGCCCATTCCATTGCCTCCGGCGTACACAGATGCATCGCGGTAGAGCGGACAGAGGAGAGACTGTCAAGGGATCCTTGGTAGTCAGGTGAGGAATGGTATACTCTAGGTGATGCAGATTGACGTGAGGATTCACAGCTGTAGACACCACTTTGTCTTTAAGCATGGGAGCCGACTCGCACGTGACAGGGGGAGCTATCTCTGCATGATGGACACACCACATGACTCATCGCCCAGGATGTGTTCAACTACGACATCACCATCTCCATCGAGGACATTGTTGCCGTGTTCATCTGCCTAGAGGGAGTGTTGTGTGGACCTCGACCTGACGCGACGTCATGGGAGATGCATGGCGAGGTCCATGCGCTGATTTGAGCATCTACAGCATGGTGAGGTCCGACGTGTCGCTCATGCTACGTGCCTGTACAGCTGCATGTGGATGGTAGCCCAGTGTTCGTCGAGATCCGGACACTTGGTAGGTTGTACCAGTGTCACGAGGAGACCATGTAATCATGTGTCTTGGTGTGTGGCTATACTACGTGTTGTATGTGCATGCGAGCTTGGTCGCTCTTAGTGGTCGAGACCCGGACATGTGGTGAGTTGCACCCGTGTTGCAAGGAGATCCTCCCATGATCCTGTGCTTGGATGATGATGCTATTGTGTTGGATTGCTCGTAGCGGTCAAGACCCAGGCACTGGTACTGCCAGTGTCATGAGGAGACGATCGTGTCGTCTGACATGTGCATGATGTGCATTATACTGGTTTGTGTGCGTGTGCATCACTCCTCTCATGGTCATGACCTAGACACTTGGTGAGATGTGCCAGTGTTGAGGTAGACCTTCGATAGGTAGCCAATCATTGTGTGTGTGATTTATTGGTGCACATTGTGTTTTGGCATACATTGTTGTTCCGTGCCTTCGTTAATTTTTTCTGGTGTGGACGACTGTGTCAGCCAGGGGGAGTGTTCGTTTGTGTGGCTTCCACCTGTAACTACTGGCGCCGATGCATAATCCATATACCCACGTACACGGTGTATGATAGAGGAGGGCATGACAATACGACGAGCCTCCGGAGTGTCTTGAGACTTCTCCAGCACCTACTACACTGCCAGCGAGACGCGGTCGATGCATTCCGGTAGCCCTGTTGGCTTCTCCGGAGTTAGGAGTGTTTTCTCAGTGTGCTGAGACTTGCAAGCTAGAAGTGTTAGGCAGCAGGTTAGGATAGCAGCGTTGTTGATGCAGCGTGCGGGCTTCCACGCTCGTTGCTAAAGTCTGCTGCCCCCTCAGTCTGCTGCTCTAGAGTCCAAGTCTTGAAGCTCTGGGTTTGTTACTTAGAAACATGCGCGCTAGTGTTAGCGCCAGAAAGCAGCTGAAAACTGAAAGTGACTCATTAGGAATGAAGAATAAGCAACAATGGGAGATACCTCGAGGTTTTGTCCCCCCCCCACTAATGCGGAACTTGTTACTTAACTAACCAGTCAATCAGAAAATAGTCCTAGACCTATTTTCTGGCAGGCAGGGTTTTCTCGATGAGCTCTGCCAGACGCCTGACAACCCAAAACCCGAGCATCCTCAATTTTGCCTGAAAACTGGACCATACCATAATACCGACGCTACGAACGCAGTCGTGCAGTCAGAATCAGCTAGAAAAATAGCAGCAAAGAGTTATGGATACCCAAACCCAGGTAGTGACTATGACAGTCAGTGATGCCAAAGAGGGCCACACAGCAAGAGACATGGACCCTAGGCACAGCATGATGCTATAGACTCAATGCCACAACCAGAAACTGGGCTAAGTGCATGCAGACAGCATCTGTAGTGGCAGTGACTGCCGGCGGCCCGACAGCCGAGGAGGCCTGCCGATGGAGCTGAGCGCGTTGCCTGGGGGAGGAGGCATCAGCAAACGGTGTGTGGGCCTGAGCAAGCATCGGCTCCACCGAGCGACACTCCAACAGCGTCGAGTCTTGCCGTCACTCATCTACATGCCGATGTACACAAGTTGGAAGGACACAACAGAATACAATGAGAGATGCACAAAAACCAATACTCCCCCATGACTTTTAGGCATGGTGTACATGTGCGGACAGAGACAAAGTCAACGACCACACTCCTTCAGGCCACATAGAAACTCAGGCAGGGAAAAAGAGAGCCACTCACGGACGCACGCCGACCGAACTCACAACCTTCTTAAATGAGTCGCGCTTCAGTGCCTTAGTCAAGAAGTCAGCCAACTGCCGTGCTGTCTCAACCCACACGATGCTGATGTTTCCGTCATTCAACAACGAACAAACATAGTGATACTCAATGTTGATGTGCTTTGTGTGTGCATGATGCACGACGTCATTGTCGGCGATGGCCATGGCACTCTCATTGTCACAATGCAACGTGATGGATGCGACAGAGTGACACAACTCAGGCAAAACATGACGCAACCACACACTTTCACACGCGCCTGAGCCAAGAGCAACGTACTCAGCCTCAGCAGTGCTACATGCAATGCACCCTTGCTTGCCACTACGCTAGGACACAGTTGTGCCGCCAATAAAAAAGATCCAGCCTGTGCGACTCTTACCGTCCGGACTGCCAGCCCAGTCATTGTTGGTGTAGCCTATCGTGACAACAGACGGCTTGCGGCGGAACATGAGACCTCGCCGAGGAGTCGAGATGACATAGCGCAGGACTTGGATCGCGGCCTTGTAGTGGAGGTGATGGGGCTCCGAAGAAAACTGGGCCAAGAGGTTGACGGCGAACGTGATGTCTGGACGCGTCGTCGTCGCTAGGAACATCAGTAACTCAATGACTTGTAGGTACGTGGTCATGTCAACTGGCTCCCCCACAACAGCTGGGTCAGGACATTCAGCTTCACCTGACCATCAGGTGACATGGGTGAAGAAGCGCTCGGCACGAGTGGCAGGTCCTCCGCAAAGCGGGTGGAAAGAGTCTGCACATAGGCGGCCTGGTGGATGTGCAAGACGTCCTGGGAGCGATCATGCTCGAGCTCCATGCCCAGGAAGTCTTTGGCAGATCCAAGATCCTTCATCTGGTAGGCGGCGTGCAACAAGTCCTTGACACGGTGGATGGCAGCAGTGTCTAGGGACGCAATGAGGAGATCGTCAACGTAAACCATAACATCAGTGAAAGTCTGGCCTTGCGGATTTCCCGGGGTCAGCGGCGCTGCGCTGGAGCCCGCCGCGAAGGAGCGTGTTGCTGATCTCCTGGTTCTAGCACCAAGGCAACTTCTTCATGCCATAAAGGGCCTTTTGAAGCCGCCAAACTTTCCCAGTGCCATCGTCGAAGCCCGGGGGCTGCACCATGTAGAGCTCCTCACCCTCTAGTGAGCCGTGGAGAAAAGCGTTGCTCACATCAGTCTGATTCAGCTCCCACCTATGCTGGGTGACCAGGCTGAATATCGCCCGGCTAGTGGAGAACCGGCCATCTGGGGCAAAGATCTGGTCGTAATCAACCCCACAAATCTGGACAAACCCCTTGGCTATAAGGCGGGCCTTGTACTTGTCTAAGGACCCGTCGGGCCTCCACTTGCGTCGAAAGACCCACTTGGTGCCGATGGCCTTCCAACCTACAGGAAGGTCGACGAGGTTGTATACGTGGTGATGTCGGATGGCAGCGAGCTCATCTGCACAGACAGCGTCCCATTGTGTGGCCTCAGGCGTGCAGGGTGGGTGGGTCCTCCGGGCGTGCGGTGGAGCAAACTGAGAGAGCGTGTGCATCTTGAGCCCCAGGTGGGATGCGCGCGAGTGCAGCCACGAAAGCATGCCGATGCTCGTGATGAAGCATGGCATAGCCCAGTGTGGAGCCCGTGTGAAGCTCTGTAATGATGGCCGAGGTGGTCAAGCCGAGGGCCTTGGTGCCAGGATCCCCACTCACGATCGTGGGAGTGGAGGAGACACGTGGAGCCATGAGGGGTTGGGGTACCACGAAGCGCGGTCCGACGGTATGCGCGATCACCGACGGCATGGGTCGGAGGCTGCCGCCTAGGCCATGTGTGTAGCGTGGCAGGGTAGGCGATGGCACTCAGTCAAACGGGCCAACTGAGGCAGACGGGGCTGCTGGCCCGGAGGGGCCAGTGGACGCGACTGGGGCTGCCGGCCTGAAGGGACCAGCGGACTCGACTGGAGCTGCCGGCCCGGAGGGGCCAGTGGACACGACGGGAGCTGCCGGCCCGGAGGGGCCAGTAGACATGACTGGGGCTGCTGGCCTGGAGGGGCCAGTGGATGCGACTGGGGCTGCCGGCCTTGAGGGACCAGCGGATGCGACTGGGGCTGCTGACTTAGAGGGACTGAGGGATGTGTCACCCAGAAGCGGTAGGACGAAGGATGGACTCACTACTCTCCCACGCGATGGGATACACACGGACGAGCCGGAGCGAATGAGGTCGCGAGGAAACAGGTCCTCGAAGAAGAGGGCATCGTGGGACTCGACGATGTAGTGCCGGGAGGGATCCCGGAAACGCCAGGCCTTGGACTGACAAGAGACACCGAGGAAGGTGCAGGGACGTCTGCGGGGAGGGAGCTTGCCACCCTACTGCGTGGCGGATAGCCACACGATGGCCACGCAGCCCCAGATGCAAGCCGGGAGGAGGTCAATGACCGCACCAATGCTGGTACGACGTGGAGTGGCGAGGAAGGGGACCGTGGGAAATCCGGTTCCAAACCTAGGTCATGTAGGCAATGGCTTCAAAACAGATGCCATCAGAGAGACCTGACTTAGCCTGCATGGTGCGGACGACGTCGACCATGGTTCAGTTCCACCGTTCGGAGACACCGTTCTGGGCGGGCCTGTAGGACTTAGATGTCTCATGGTAGATCCCGCGAGAGGCGAGAAAATTCGTGGTCACACCCATGTATTCACCATCACGATCGGAGTGAAAGTGGCGAAGAGAGCGGCCACACTCGCGCTCCGCAAGGACAAGCCAGTCTTGGATGGCTCGGGCGTCATTGCTCTTCTTCCGAAAGCAGAAGACCCAGTAGTAGCAAGAATAGTTGTCAGTGAGGGTGAGGACATAGCAGCCATGCTCGCCGATAGACTCGGTGGGGAGAGGGCCCATGACATCCAAATGGACGAGGTTGAGAGGGGGGGATGTACGAGAGGAAGGCAAAGGGTACGTGGACCGGTGCATCTTCCTCTGAGCGCAAGTAATGCACTCGGTGGGACACGGGAGAGGGAAAGTCTCCGGGTCAAGGTCCTTGGCCGGCTGGGTGCGGAGCATGCTGTCTACGGCAGAAGAGTGAACGTGACAAAGGCGGCGGTGCAAAAGGCGGGTGTGCTGAGGAGAGAGCATGCTGGTCACAAACACATGGCCTGTGGCGGCCGATGGGGAGGAGGCGGAAGGACAGGAGGAGAGGCGAGGTACATGTCACAGGTTGCCACGGGTGGTGGCGAGCAGTACGACAAGACCAGACGGACGCGACGACATAGTGCCAACATCTCGCGAGTGCACAATGTCCATGCTCATGCGGTCAAGGGCAGTGATGGACAAGAGGCTGAGCTCAAGACCCAAGACGAAGAGGACATCGGCGAGAAAGACATCACAGGCAGGACCACGGAAACGAACGACGACAACAACACGAATAGGCAGTACCTGTCTGGAGCCCATCCGAACACCTGAGACATTGCCTACAGGACTGAGCATACTAAAGGCCTCGCGAGAGGCCTTCATGTGATGCGTGGCCCCGGAGTCGATGATCCAGGTCTCAGCAGGGTCCTGGACCGGGGTCGCCAGATCACTAACGGCCACATGGTAGCAAGCAAGGGACGCGGACACGTTGGAAGGAGGCGCGGACCGAGACTGCCAATCGTCAAGCCACACAATGTCATCAGGGAAAGGGGTAGAGGAGACCATGGGAGATGACAAGGCAGACGAGGAAACAGGACACGACCGCAGCTCATTTTCAGTCATGCAGGGCTGGGTGGGAGAGTAATAGGTGATGCAACTCGCACTTCCTTTGGGAGGAGGACGAGGTAGGCCAAGCTAGAGCGCAATGAACTACTCCAGGTGACGGTCACGGGAGGACGGCCTTGGAGCGTAGACTGAGTGCAAAGTGATGGCGCCAGAGCCCGGGTAGGAGGAGGACTACGCCGGCGAGGGAAATGGAGGCGCCGACGGCTGCAGATGGTGCGGTTGTGGCGCTGGTGCCGGCAGGACTGGCGAATTGACTAGAGTGGTGGAGCTGCTGGATGAGGCCGAGGCATCAGAGCTGGTGACAGCTACGACGGCAGAGGCAAGACGACCCTCCCGCTGGCGACACATGGTGGCGATGACTCGCCCCTCGTCAGTCGGTAGAGGATACGTGTGCCACCCGTGCCTGGGCTGGCCACAGTTGCGGCAGACTGAGCCGCCACTGCTGGGCCCAGTCGAGGGCTGCTGTTGCTGCTGCTGCTGATCCTTGCCTTTCTTGTTCCGACGCTTCTTCTTCCTTGACGACGATGAGGTGGCTGCAGCAGGAGAGGCAACGGCCATGAAGGCGACAGCAGGGGAGGCGAGAGCCTTCGTGCGTTGGAGTTGGGACTCCAAACGAGCTTCCTCAATCCGGAGGAAGAGCTCGTTTGCCAAGGGCATGAGGGTGCCCTCGACCGCCATGGTGGAGAGGACGTCGTGAGAGTAACGCACAAAGACGCCCGCGTACGTAGCGGTCGCACCGCGCTTGATGGTGAGGAGCGCGACCACATGGGGTGGGGTAGAGGTGCCGAGGCAATGAAGGATGTCCTCCGCCCGCTGCCAGTAGGCGGTAACCGTCTCGGTCTCCCCCATGTGCAGGGAGTTGAACTCCCGCAACAGGCGGTTGGTCTCAACATCGCTGGACAGGCAACGGGGACGAGTGAGGACGTGCCAAGCGGCTGCAGGGTCTAGGGTGGCGCCAGCGGTTAAGTTGCCAAGGAAGGGCTCTAGGGCGAGGCGTGAAGCCGGAGGGGCGACAGGGACTAGAGCACGTACGGCAACACCAGCGTCATACAAGTGGTCGGCCAGGGTGGGGTCATACGGGAGGGTGTAGTATACCAACAGTCCCTCACCTTGTGCCCAGATCTAGAAGCTGAGCTCCCAGCTCCGGAAATGCTCGCCGGCTTGAAGCGGCGGCGGCGACGTCTCAAAGTCCTTCTGCATGCGATAGGCGCCGAGAGTGGGGCTCAGGACGGAGGTCACCGTCTGCCGTTGGCGCTGAGTATGCTGCTGCCCCAGGTAGTGCGTGGCAGCAGACACAGCTGGGCTGGCATGCCTTGGAGGGATGAATGATGGTAGCGTACTAGTGGTAGTCTGGGAGGCTAATGGCTGTAGCGCTGGAAGCTACTGCATCAAGGCGGCGAGCTGTTACTGAAGAGCAGCCAGGGGGTCAGGGTTGCCGCAACGACGCCAGAGGGCTGCTGCTGCTGTTGCTGTTGCCGTCGTTGGTACTGTTGCTACTGTTGTTGCTGCTGATGTTACTGGTACTACTGCTGCTGCTACTGCAGCCGCTGCAAGAAAGGGGGGCTGGGGGTCCCCCAAACGGAGGAGGACCCCTCCCCACAAGGGCTACCAACCATGGTTTGATGTCCCTTGGTTTTTTGTGTGTTGCTGATGTTAGCAATGACGTCAGCTTAGGGCTGCTACCGCGTTATCTGCATGGCAACTGTTGTAAGTGATTTCTTGGCCACCCTTTGGCTTTCTTCCCCCTTCCTCCCTATTTTTTTGTATTGATGATGTCAGCAGTGACGTCAACAGCGTGATGCTGACGTCAGCACCGACGGTTGTTGGGGACGCTGCTACTGCTGCAGCTGTTGCTGCTGCTCATGGTGCTGCTATTGGTGCTGCTACTGCTGCTACTATTGCTGCTGCAGTTACTGTTGTTACTATTGCTGCTGCTGCTCTTGCTGCTGCTGCTACGGCTACAATTGCAAGAACAACTGCTGCTACTCCTGCTGCGGGCTGCTGCGCCTACTGTGGCTGCTGTAGTAGCTGTGGCAGCTGCTGTAGCCGCGACATAGAGGCTAGTGGGGTGGGGGATTTTTTTTCTGTTTTCTTCTTTTCTTCGTCTATCATAGCGGGCTCCGCTACTCGTTGTGGGCAGCGGGCAGCGAGCCCACTATTTGCTGCGAGCAGCAGGCTCGCTGCCCGCAGCCTGTCGCTCGCGGCGAGCTATAGGCTGCGAGTAGCTGCAGCCGCTGCTAGCTGCTGCCGGCAGCTGCTCGTTGCTGCTGGTGCTGCAGCTGGCTGCTGCTGCGGCTGCTGTAGCTTGCTGCTGCAACTGTTGCTCGTGGCCATTGCTGCTCGTTGCTCCTGATGTCGCTTGCTGTCGTTGCTGCAGCTGCTGTGGGCTACTGCTGGTCGCTGCCGTTGCTGCTTGCTGCTGCGAGCTATTGCTGCCGCTTGCTACTGTTGCTGCACGCAGTTGCTACTAGCTGCTGCTGCCACTGCTCGCTACCGTTGCCTGCAGCTGCCGCTGCTGCTGTTGCTTGCTAGTGTCAGTCACTGCACGTGGGTGACGTTGTAGTGTGCGTCGTCGCCCGCAGGTGTCGGACGCGGCCTACTGCTCACCTCCTTGCGTCACGCGTGCGGGTAAGTGCTGCCGAAAAATTTCGGCAGCATTTCTCCCGGCTCAGTGGCCGTGGGAAAAAATCTGACGCCGCCACAAGGCGGGTCAATGCTGCCGGAAAAAATCCGGTAGCATTTACCCTGCACTTGCGCGTATGGGGGTCCGCCAGCGTTGTTTGGCACCTGTACGCCAGTCTTCTGCTGCTGCTGCTATGCTCTGGCTCTGATACCAAGCTAGAAATGCTAGGCAACAGGTTGGGGCAGCATCGTTGTTGATGTAGCGTGTGGGCTTCCACGCTCGCTGCTTAAGTGTGCTGCCCCCTCAGTCTACTGCTCTAGAGTCTAAGTCTGGAAGCTCTGGGTTTGTTACTCAGAAACACGTGCGCCAGTCTTAGCGCCAGAAAGGAGCTGAAAACTCAAAGTGACTGATTAGGAATGATGAATAAGCAACAATGGGAGACCCCCCCAAGTTCTAGCTCCCCCAAAGTGCATAACTTGTTACTCTGCTAACCAGCTAATTAGAAAATAGTCCTAGACCTGTATTATGGCAGGCAGGGTTTTCTCGGTGAGCCCTGCAGACGCCCGACAGCCCAAAACGCGGGCGTTGTCTGTTTTGCCTGAAAACTGGACCATACCATAATACCGATGCTCCAAACGCAGTCGTGCACTCAGAATCAACTAGAAAAGAAGCAACAAAGAGTTATGGCTGCCCGAACCCAGGCAGTGCCTATGACAGTCAGTGATGCCAAACATGGCCTCACAGCAAGAGACATGGACCCTAGGCACAGCATGATGCTGCAGACGCAATGCCACAGGCAGAAACAACGCTGGGTGGATGCAGACAACATCTGCAGTGGCAGTGACTGCCGGCGGCCTGACCGCCGAGGAGGCCTGCCGATGGAGCTGAGCGCGTCGCCTGGGGGAGGAGGCTCCAGCGAACGGTGAGTGGGCCTTAGCGTGCGTCGGCTTCACCGAGTGACACTCCAGCAGCGTCGAGTCTCGCCGTCAGTCATCTGCACGCTGATGTACACAAGCCGGCAAGACGGGGCCCGATGCGGCTTGCTGCCGGCGCCCCTACTTAAGCCCGCTATGGGCTCATTTGTACTCTCTCCTTACCCTTTTACATTCAGCGTTCCAAACTTCGCCAAATTCTTGCCGTGTTGCATGGCACTCGCACACAGAGCTAATGTTCGTTTTTGCATGGGCCTGCATGCCCTGAAACATTTCCAATGTACATGTGCCGTATTTGCAACTCCGATGTGGCACACCAAATCTAATTGCAACATCCATTGCATGCCATTTGTCCCTAGGGCTGGTCGCAATGCCCAGTTCTCACTCAGGAATTCTAGAAAAACAGGACACCATTTTTCTCGACTTGAAGTAGGGGCACCATAAAGGACAGTGCTAAAACTACTGCAAAGCCTTGGGCAAACATCATTCAATCAACCTGGTTTGCATCCCTTCTCAACCCTGGCCACAAAACCCACAATCTGCTC